>JALIZH010015604.1:0-16221 GCA_030522465.1 Rhipicephalus appendiculatus
CGTTCGTTTCCCGTTTCCTGTGGTTCTTGTTAGAAGCCGCCTGTTGTGCACAAATAGGCCTCAGGAAACGCGCGATGCAAGACCTGCGTGTTGTTTGGAAAGCTTTCGTGCTTTTCAGATGTAGTAAGTGTTCGGCGTCGATCTGACTAGTTGATTTTGTTTCATAAGAGGCCGTATTCGTAACGTCAAGAAGCTTTGTTCGATGTGGAACAGAAAGGGGAGGAGGTGGGTGCTGCGGATGGTAACTTTGTGGTCGTAGTTGCCGGTCGTAGCTCTGGGATAAACGTGTGCGGAATATTTGAAGTTTAGTCAGAAAGAGACTCGTAAGAGACACACACTTGCTACCGAATGAGAAAATGATGCTTGTCGTATGTGCCCCTTTTCTTCACCGCAATACATATGAAGCAACGCATATCCGGCCAACACATACACAACGAGTAGTTTCACCAAGATTATTGTCTTAAAACTTAAGTAATTACAGGGCTAAAAACTAGGGGTGTGCGAATATTCGAGTTTCGAATTCGAATCGAATAATGCTTAGTCGAATAATTCGATTCGACTTTCGAATAGCTACAATTCGAAGTTTCGAATAATTCGATTGCACGAATATCTAAAGCGCGACAAAGGCCAATGTGGCAACTTGGTTAGGGTGGGGTGGAAAAAACTAATGCTGACGTCGTTACAGAAGGTCTTCCGTTAAATCTTTCACCGATATACTGCTTCAAAAGTGAGCGCATGTTTACTTTAAAGGAGATTATGTCATTTGCGCGCGTCATGGCTCCAGCAGAAAAGGCCAGAAAACAATCTGGGAGACTGTCGAACTTCTAGCGCCAAAAATAACCAGCACTGAGCTCAGACCTTATAGTCAAGAGGTTCAAAAATACTGCAGTGAGCCCATGATCCCAAGGAAGGATGATCCTGGGAAATACTTGAAAGCGCGTAGAGCTGCCCTTTATTCAGGTATCACCAAAATTGCTTTGCGACGCCTTCCCAATCCTGTTACTGAGGGAGCCCAGTGAGCGCATCTTTTCAACTGCATGCAGGAAACACTATTACATAACGGCGAGAAAGTTTGCAACAAGGTCATGTGGAACAGCTTCTGCTTCTCCATGACAACTCGTAGTCTTTCAGGGCAGTCACTCACCGCGTTATGTGGTCGAGAACATGATCAGATTCAATATCCTTGCTCTTTCAATTTTCAACAAAATCTTTGATATTCGATATTCGATTCGATATTCGACATTTTTGGCCACTATTCGGCACTATTCGATTCGAATTCGATTCGAGATGAAATTTCACTATTCGCACACCCCTACTAAAAACTGCTCGAAATTTCAATTAGCCCTTGTTAATGCTTGCGTAGGCAAAAGTTTTTTTACGCTTGATTATGTCCAACTTCAACATTTCTGCTCCATCCTGCAGTACACCCGAAACACCTTAATGCATGTGCACGCGACAGTCTGCTTTGTGTACGGACTATGGTCCTACACAATGCCAGGGGCCACAAAGTAAAATTTTTCAACAGAAATAATAATAATAATAATAATAATAATAATAATAATAATAATAATAATAATAATAATAATAATAATAATAATAATAATAATAATAATAATGTAGCATGGATATATGGCACAGGCAGGAGCACCAGTGAAAGAAGAGAATGAGGACTGTTGTTGCTGCTCGCGCTTGCACCGCTTGACATCTGGTCGCCTTACCTCGGCCAATTCTCTAATAAACGTGTCACGGGCTCACCGCTAAACGCCAACTATCAATAATAATAATTATAATAATAATAACGTTATTATTATTATTGTTATTATTATTATTATTATTATTATTATTATTATTATTATTATTATTATTATTATTATTATTAAGTAATATTGTGAAACAGCTCTAGACAGCTTTGCGTTAAAGGCTATTTTGCACTGCACAGTCGCCGTGGGCTCTTGTTGATAACATATGTACATGGTTGCCCTTCAACTATTATCACGGATTATTGAAGCTCGCTGCCACGCTTCACTATTGTCTGAGCAATAATATAATCTAACCACACAAAGAACGCAGCCTACCTGGACAGCGTAACACTTTGTTTGCCCCGGTGAGAGACTCAATCCTGACTTTCATTTATTTTTTTTCCTCGAGTTCTTTCCATCTCCCTCTCTCTCTCATTTCATTTTTCTCGCGCTAAAGATGGATGTCGCCGAGCAGCGCAATAAAGCTTTTCAAATGAAGCTGCTGCTAGGCCTTAAGCTTTTAAAGCAACTTCATCGTTGGGAATGCCGCCAGATGTCGACCCTTCCTGCATCGTTCACTCGCATTGCTTGAGAGGAGTCGAGCATAGAGCACTGCACGGGCCGGCTTTTTCCGGCCCGGGCCCGGCCCGGCCCGAAAGCGCCATGCTCAGGCCCGCCCGAGCCCGGCCCGGTGTTTTTGAATACGGCCCGTACCCGGCCCGGGCCCGAAAGGTTTGGGCCCGGCCCGACCCGGCCCGGCCCGGCCCATTTCAAAAAATTATTTTTTTGAGCATAAACGAGGCGCTGTCCAATCTTCGCTTATAGTGAAGATACCAGCCACGCACAAGATAGTTCCTGGACAGTGTTGTGAGAACTTATGACAGTGTCACGATTTTCACTGGTACTGTGTTTACCATCGGTTAATTACGCCCGTAACACTTTTGCGAAAGAATTGCAGGGGGATATATGAGGAGGCACAGCTGGCTGTCCATGCACGCAGCGCTAACCATGCAATGTTATTATTGCATTTCAAAGAACGACTACAACATACAGCGCCCACATAAAGTGGAAAAACAGCGGACATTTATAGTCGAGCTTACATTAATTGCTGTGAAGCTGGGACTATTGAGTAAATAGAGCAGAACATATCCTGCAAACTTCGTTATTGCGCAATGCAACGAGAGAGAAAAACGTGCTCTAGCTACTCCTGGGAGGGTTCGCCAGGCTGGGTCGCTTGTTCCGACTAAAGGAGGAAGAAAGTACACCTTTCTTGCATAACTTGTCACTCTCCTTAAACTCGACGTGTACGAAAACAAATGCTGGGAGGAGAATCGTGACGCAGGGGAGTCCAATAGTAAGGTCATATTACGGTTACCTAAAAATCTGTAGCAGGTCCAATTGAATATTTTCCCAATTTCCTTACATAAAATTAAAACGAATAAATCCATCAGTCAATGAAACGAACTTTTATTTCTCCCAAATATATATAAGAGGATGGTGAAGAAAGAGCCGCATAAACTATTGCTTAACAAATCTCAGGCACCCTGCAGAGTCAAGCAGCAAATAAGCGCGGTACAACATTATAATTGTGCAGGATGTAACAAATAGTATGTAAATATGCAAACCTTAAGCACATAAGAAATACGTGTAGCAGACACTGGAAAGTGTTTACTTGGCTGATACATTAGCATACACAAAGTTATGAATAAAATACTTCGTAACGAAGATAATCAAGTAGGAACAACAGACGATGCAGTCAATCCAAGAACACACATCTGCTAACACTAATAATATATACGAAGACATATAATTGAACGACAGGACATCGCATACATTTCACTAAAGATTGAAGACAAAATAAGTGCAGCAATAGAATGAATGAAATCTCAGCAGAAAATAGAAACCAGAACAGTCGGCTTTTTTCTTCAACATAGGTGCTATAAAGAAAAAAAAATTCAACGCGTAGCAGAAAGGTTCATTCGACAACAACTAAACAGTATTTGAGACGAAAACAAAGTAAAATCAGCCATCAAAATATGCCACGCGCGCAGCATGCACATAGCATTCTGTGACAAGTGAACACGGCTAGATGCTCATGGAAACTAAATTGTATCTTCACCCGATACGAAAGAGCCAAATTTGCGCATTTACGTAGTATCAGCAGTTATACCACGCTTGGCAAATTTGTTTAAAATTGCAGCAACTTTGAATGATAATGACCGATTCTACTGCTTTTAAAGATTACATGTTTTTGTGGAGGAACAAAAGATTGTCCAAGGACTCTGCCTTGAGGCACGTTCTCCGTTCTTGAAAAATGTGGCCAGCTGCGCTGAAGTTTCTTTCACTGCTGGCGCTTGTCGCTGGTATACAAAGAATACTTCTGGCGAAGGAAGACAACCTAGGGTATTGTTTGCTGTGACTCTTCCACCATTCTAGCACATTGGTGATGTGGTCAGCGCCATCGCAATGCAAGTACTTGTCTAGGTCGTCATGCTGCGGCGGTTCCGCGACGTCTTGCCACTCTAGAAACTCCTCCCTCAAGCTACATCTTGGCCTCTTTGCTACTGCGGATGCGCAGTCATCACTTTCTTGGTGGGCAGAAGGTGCAGGCATATCCTGCATTTTTGCCCTGACGTATGCGTACGCTGCTTGCCGCTCTGTTTCGTCAAGCGCACGCAGACCACGGAATGGCGGACAGAGAAGTGTTGCAGCAGTGTGCGCTTCGTCAAGGTGCAACTTACTTTTCAAATATTCTGTTGCCCTCCGTTTCAATGCAGCAACTGTCGGCGAGTCTGCCGGTGCAACAGCAAGGTGTTTTTGCAACTTCGTGTGGTACAAAAGTACCAGAGGCAACGTCGGCTGTTTGTCCTGCTCTAACTTCTCCGTGGTCTCTTTGAAGGGCTCCAGCAGGTCAATGATGTCTTTAATGAGGACTTTGCTTAAATTGTCCATCAGTGAACTCCCCCTTTCTTCAACGATATTTTCGATTTCTTCGAACTGTGTGTACACTGACTTCAGCATGGCTAATTTGGAATTCCACCGTGTGCTTACTTCTTGGCAAACGCCATGAGGCAAGCGACTAGCAAGTCCACTTTGCTTCATGAAGGTGACAACCGCCTTCACTTTCTGAAGATGGCTCTGGAGATCAGGGAGGTGTTCCTAAAGGTACGCCTCATCAAACGTGTTCCGGAGAACGGTGTTGAGCATGTGCGCGCAGCAGTTGATCCTTTTGTAAGAACGCAGTGCACTGATTATATTAGAACCTTGATCGGTCACAAAGACTACGTTTTTGATCATGCTTTCATCAATTCCCATCTTTGCGATTTTTCGCAGCAATTCCCCTCTTGATATTTTCGCCCGTCTTTTTCTCGGCTGCTGGAAAATCGCTCGTGAACAGGACGACACTATGTAGATCCCAGCTGTCATCTACATAGTGAGCAGTGGCCGTCAAATAAGATACTTTTTTGTAATCGTCAGTCCACATGTCAATGGTCATAGCACAGCGAGCTTCCTTCACTGCAGCAGTGATAGAAGGCTTCATTTCTTCTCGTAGAGCGCTCGCCACTTCGGCGACCTTTCTAGATACTGTTGTCGGGTGCGGAAGTAAATCTTTCGCTTTTATGTTGCCATATCTTGCACCCGCGGCAATCAGATGATCTGCAAGCTTCAAGAAGCCGTCATCAGATACGACATCGTAGGGCCTCATGTTCTTCGCACACCAACGAACACAAGCACTTGTCATAGTTTCCTTAACACTAACAGGAACAGCTGACTTCTTTTCCGAGAAGAAAGATTCGATACTCCTGCAATCGGTTGTCGGTTTGCATTTGTGTCGAATTAGATGCGATGTCCCTGTTTTACTGGCATTATAACAAAAGAAGCCTTCGCAGCTTTTGCACTGCACATATCCTGACGGTGAAAGGGTGCTGGCGTCCACGACTTCACAAAATCTATTCCAAACATCACTTTTCTTCGCTTCCTTGGAGATTATCTTCAGCTTCCCGACAGCAATGTCTTTTTTCAGACATGTTGTGTCCATCGTGAGCTGCAAGAGACATGTTATTTATACGCTTAGCATGATATAACTGAACTCATTTTTAATACAAATTTGTTTTGGCTGCTGACGTTAAAGTCATACCTTGTACCGGAGAATTCAGTACACTAGACAGCAATATAATTACCGCTAAGCAATACCACGCAACAGAACAAACAATAAATACATCTGCAAGATCACCGTATTGACACGTAGTTGTGACGGTAACCAAGCTGTCACACAGTGAGCTTTCGGCGAGCAATACTCCGCCACAGTCACGGCCGGGCTAGACTGCGCGCCCGCGCGCTCCTTTTGAAGCGAGCGCGCGCGTCGTCCAGCCCGGCCGTGCCACAGCTTACTGGGTGTTTTTTGTGCCCGACTCAAACTCAGTGGTGGCGAGAGCACTCACTGCCGTAGCCATCCCCCCAAAAAAAGACCCGTGCGCGGACCGGTTAGTAATTTAAAATGTGTGGCGTCGCACTCTGAAACGTGCAGCTCGCGAGCAAGTCGCACTTACGAGAACACATACGAATGCCTAGGTGTGTGTAGGCGCGGGATGCCTTCTAGCGCGGCCTTAGTAGAACATTCTTGATCCTTAACGAAGATACCCCGATGCCCCCCTCAGACACCCGTAGGGTCCCATACTTTGACTAACTCGATATAACGAAACAAATTTCGAGATCCGCCCTGATTTAACAAACCTTTTTTTTTTTTTCGGAAAATGAGATAGAGAATTGATCATTTTTTGTCTATTTTTAGATAACGCCCCAAAAGTTATTGATTGCGAGCAAACGGGAACATCGCGGAACACCTTTGTCCAATTTAAACTGCGTGGCCATTGCTAAGAAAACGCAAGCAAGCCAAGATCACCGACTTCTTTGCTGGGAAATAAATATGTTGTCACCTGTGGCCCTTATTGTTGAGGTAACACAGAGAGAAGCAACTTTATTGAGAGAAGCAACTTTATTTTAAGCTAACAATTTTTGTTGCTTCATAAATCCTGGAGCTGGAGGTCGTTTCCTAAGGCCGCTATTTCATTTTTCGCGCCTTTACGCTACGCAATTATGATGCCATGGTAGCTTTCCGGATGCCGCTACACCATATAATCGAATGTACCGAATTAAGTAACCGCGAAATGCCGTCTTCGATTTAATGAAGTTTTCGATTTAACGAAACAATTCGCGGCTCCCCTCAAAGTCGTTAAATCGAGTTTTAACTGTATTTGTGTGTTTCAAAAGAAAAGTCACTACAAAGCGGAAGATTAATACGAAAGCGCGCGTGGTAACATACGGCACCTTAGCACTGCGTCTTACAAAAGAGGCGCTCGGTAAGACAGCTGGTAAAGAAAGCAAAAATGCAAAAAAGAAAGAAAAAGTGTACAGGGCGCGAAACCAATACCCATTCACAGCAATTCAGTCGGACGTATTAAACCGAAATGAGGAAATTAGTGACCTGACGAAACACGACGACATTCTGTCTACAAACTTAAAATGAGTGTCCTGGGCTTTCCTTTCGCACTGTACATCCGTGATAGTAAAGCTTTGTGACTGTAGTAGAGCGAAGAAAGCTTAAAAACTGCTAACTTACCTCAGAGTCAATTCCAGTTATGTCATCGACTGATGAAGTAGCCCTAGCAACTCATGAGGCTATGAAATCAAGCCCCAGTTGAAGAGCCGGTGGTGCCGATGAACAGCGTAATCGACGTCAATAACGCTCGGTGACGCTGAGGTTTTCAACTTAATGTAACGAGCAGTTCATTTACAGAATTGCAGAACTACACTCGGTACCGTGACTCTGGTTATCCACTTAGCCCCTTTTAAAATGTCGAGCCAGAGAGACAGTGAGTTGATATTTCTGCAGGAATCACGTGACTCTCGTGAAGCGTGCGTCGATTGGCTTCCGCGATGAAGACGCTGCCGTGTGCGCCGTACATATCACGCGTTCGGCGTTCGGCGCCGCTGCGGCGCCGTGGCTCGCCAACGGAGACGGGCGCCGTGGTGGCGCGGCGCCTACGCCTCCTCTCTCTGTCTATCCTCGGTCTTTTAGAATTCGTTGCGTTGGTTGCGTGTCTCGTAGTTTTGTGTTCGACCGAACACGCGTTGCGGATCTTCGTAGTCGCGTTGACCAGTCTACAGAGTCACGAAGGCGGAAGCAGGCGCGGCGGGCATGCGAGCGTAGCTGCATACACGAAATGTTTCCCATGATACCGATGGGCACATCTTATATGCACTAATCTGGGCGGTGCACCGTTGCTTCACTCTTGCCTTAGTGCTGCTCAGCTATACCATTTCTTTTGATACACGGTACCCAAGTACGTGTTTCACTCAATATAATGGCGGGAACATATATGAGACAATTTCCAGAAATTATATGTAACATACCGACGGAGGCAAAATCCGAGACGTCTTGTATTGTGCGATTTCAGTGCACGCTAATGCACTTCAGGTGGTCTACATTACCCGGAGCCTTCCACTGCAGCGTCTCAGATAGCCTGAATAGGTTCGGGACGCTAAATGCCCAAAAACAACAAAGCCAAACAGCATTACGCGCCATTGCCGACGTGTATGAAAGTCGGGCCTGATACGGGCCTGACACAGGCCCGGGCCCGGCCCGGGCCCGAAGTTCATGGGCCCGAGCCCGGCCCGGGCCCGATCTAACAATTACTTACCCGGCCCGACCCGGCCCGCGGGCCGGGCCGGGCCCAGGCTTTCGGGCCGGCCCAGGGCCCGTGCAGTGCTCTAGTTCTAACCCGTGCAAAACGCTGCTTAAGCTACCTTCTCTGCAATACGCCGGTGTCGTGCGGGAAAGCGTATTAAAATTTGGAAGGGGCTGTTAGCCCTAGTCACGGATGGAACACAGCACATTTTGTTCAGTTACTCATGCATGTGTACGCCGCATAATTGTGAGTACTAGTATGGTCGATGACGCCTAAACAAGTTACTGGCAATCATTTGAAGCAGTATATGACATTTCTGCAGCCCTAAAAAATGCGCCATTTTTTTTTTCGTCACCCCTACTCCTCAGTTTTTCGAATACCCCGAATTTCAAGGTCGCTAGCATGGCAGATTCACATTTGAATTCACACGATCTGTCAAAGGATTTGCAGGTGCGGCAAATGCTAATGTGGACTTTATCATTGTTTGTTCAGTGGGGTGGTTCAAAATACTACTTTTATTTAAATAGCAGTGCTCATGTTCACTCTGCACAATTTAGGTGATGTTGAATGGTTTGTACATTATTTTATTTTAAATGTAAGCCGTTTTTGCACTGCTCCAAATTTGGTCTTTCGTGATAAAAAATGGATGTTTTTTTCCTCGTAACCTGCTCCAAATTTGGATTTTAGTGCTCCAAAAGTAACATTTTGCTGCTCCAAAAATTGCTCCAAATTATGTTTTGGCTGTTGCACCCCTGCATATTGATATCGTAATGATAAGGTTTTTGCACAATTTAGCTTAGTGTCTGAAAAAGTCCAGCATTGGACAAATGTTGCTTCATATGTGCTGTGAAACGGGGTGATATCTGCTCTGAACGTTCTGTCTGACTGCTCCAAACTTGCTCGAAAAGGCCTTTCTGGCTACACCAAGCCTGCTCCAAAATGCCCTTCTGGATGCTGCAAGCCTGTTACAAAAGGCACTTTTGCCTGCTCCCAGGACTGCTCCCATACCCATGTACCCTGTTCCACCCCTGCACTTACCCACGGAGCAGAAACCTGGAGGCTTACAAAGAGGGTTCAACTTAAAGTGAGGACGATGCAGCGAGCGATGGAAAGGAAAATGATAGGCGTAACCTGAAAAGGCAGGAAGAGAGCAGAGTGGGATCAGGGGACAAACAGGGGTTAAGGTTATCATAGTTGAAATCAAGAAAAAGAAATGGACATGGGCCAAGCACGTAGCGTGTAGGCAGGATAACCGCTGGTCATTGAGGGTAACTGACTGGATTCCAAGAGAAGGCAAATGCGTGTGAGGGAGACAGAAAATTAGGTGGGCAGATGAGATTACGAAGTTTGCAGGTATAACGTGATAGCAGAAAGCACAGGTCCGGGTTGATTGGCAGAACATGGGAGAGACCTTTGCCCTGCAGTGGGCGTAGTCAGGCTGATGATGATGAGGATACTTACTTGGTGTATGTGACAGTTCTGTCTGAAATACCACTTGTTGTCGTACCTTGAGGCGACACGTGCTGGCATCTACTTTCGTGGTAGTCCTGAAAGTCCTGCGGGACCACCGAGCGAGAAATATTTGAAGCAGAAATCTCCCACACTGTAAACCATTTTGCAATCTTAAAGGTATTTTAAGCATCCATAACACCCTTTTGCATAATCAGAATTTTCGAAAATGGAGGTTATAAGGTTGTTTTACCCATCCTTTCCATTTGCGCAAGAGTTTTACTTAAAATACCCTTTAGGAGCAAGGGGTTCTATGGGTTATCAAAACACCTGCGGCCCGTACGACAGAGTACTAATTCGAATGCTGACTCGATAATTTCAAGTGCTGGACATTGGGTGGCTTTAGAATAACAGATCCGCGTGTTTAGGGATATCTAAAAGCCCACTACAACTTCAGGCACATTCTGTGTATATTAGCGCAAAATTATGTCGCATCCCATCACTTTATAGCAGCAAATTGCGTCAGTGTGAAAGGTGATAATGAGGTAGAAAAACGCCTCGCACTCTTGCAGCAGAGACGTGTTGAGAAGGGATTCGACTTTCACAGTGTATGTAAACGCGATCACATCGGCAGCGCCGCTGGCCTCCATGCGCTTGCCGAGCTGTAGGAGCCCGGAGCAACCGGAGGCGGCTGAAAGTGGTCTCCGAGATTGGTTCCGGCAATGCACCCTTGCGGAAGCTAATCGCAGAGGCGATGCGCTGAAATGCTTTGTGCGGCGTTTGAGACCCTGGGCCGCCACCATCGCACCAGGGTTAATGCTAGTAACAATGTACCAGAGTAAGGCGCTAGCGCCATAGAGAAAGGGAAACTAGGTAAAGATGGAGGGCTTGCCCCTCTCGTGAGATGCATTAGAACACCAAGTGGTCGCTTATGATAGTTCGCAAGTTTCGGTTTTGGTTCCGTGCACGCGCAGTGTGAAATGTGTCCTACGCCTTTTTTTTTTTTTTTCCTTTTTATTTTATCGCCACAGCCGGTCTCTTGGCTACATTTCTGAATGGCCAAGGTGAGAATTTTTTTAGATGTGAAGCATCTTATGGCGAAGCTTAATCCGCGGTGGTGGTGTGCGGCGTGACCACCCTTACTGCGCATGCGCAAACCCTTTCAAAAAAATAAAAATAAAAACCTCCTCTTCCCCCCCTCTCTCTCTCCTCTAGGCATCCCTCCCCGCGGCAACCACACCCTCACTGCGCATGCGCCTTCCCTCCTCTCTCCTTCTACGCTCCCCCCTCTCTCCTCTAGGCATCCCAGCCCACGGCGTCCACACTCCCACTGCGCATGCGCGTCCCCCCCTCTCTCTCCTACGCTCTCCCCTCTAGGCATCCCTGCCCGCGGCGCCCACACTCCCACTGCGCATGCGCGTCCCCCTCTCTCTCCTCTCCTACGCTCCCCCGCCCTCTCTCGCCTCGCGAGGCCGACGCAGGCAGCGTCTGCTAGGCGAGTTTCTTGGTTGACAAAACCGACTGCTCGCGCTGCACAACCGTTCACTGGCCACCCCGTATATATGGCAATGGATCTTGACCTCCATGCTGGTGCCGGTGGGAGATTTCTCCTGTGCGTTGTTGAACAATAAAAATTTTCGCAGCGTGCGCGTTAACTAAAAGCGGACTGCGGGTCTCTGTGTCCAGTCGGAGTCTTCTGTCTCTCATTGCCCATTAGCAGCGATTGGCATGTTCCAGTAGAAAACACCGCTCCATCACTGCGTGCTTTGCGCCTCCCCAGTTTTCTCTCCTGCGCAACGCTCCGATGAGCGCCAGCGTCAACGCCGCCGCCAGTGTAAGCGTTAGCGCCCGCTGCTTCACATCTACACATGGTTCCCTTTAGCGGGAGATGGTGTAATTTTTTTCATCATGAGAATACATGAGAGTTACTGCAGCTGCCCTATAAGCAACACGCAATGCCGGAAAATAGACGGAAAGAAAACCACACAGTCAATATGTATTGAATGCAACTAGATGCGACCAGCCGACTTGCGTTGTAGCCACCATGGTAGCCACATCAAAGCACAGAGCGATTGTTGCCACGCGAAGCTCCACTGGTCCGCGTCAGCTGAAAAAAAAAAAAGAAAAATCGAGAGAATGTGTCACCTCAACATTTGGGTCGTATGGGGGAAACTACGAGGCGCGAAAGGACACTATCATTTAACGCGTGGAATCCACCTTTCGCATGTCTGTGTGGCGCCCTCTTGCGGACACTTCAAGAAACAAACCGCGCGGCGTTGCGGTAACCATCTGCTGCCTCTCCCTCTTTCACTAAGCGCTATAGCATGAGTAAAGTTGCAAGGTGGGCTTGTTGGTACGGCATACTTGAGTAACAATGGTAGGGCAAGGAAATGGGACAGAATAAGTAACGCGGAGAGCGCCGTGTGTGTGTGTCTCCGTGTTACATTGTTACACGCCCACTGAAAGCCACCTAGCGGGCGCCGGCGACAGTACGCTAAGCCGAGCAGACGACAACGCTATAGTGCCTAGAATATACTGCGCTTGGCACAGCATTGCTGTGAGGGGATGGATGAAGTTCGCGGCTGCGATTTCCCCTTCGTTCGGGTGCCGCACAACTTATTCTGCGCTGGCAGCTGCAGGAAAGGCGCGGGACTCTACGAAAGTGGACTTGCGCACGGTGTTCGTCACAAACGAGCGCTGAACTAAGCGCGCGTCGCCGATTTCAAACGACGGCACGAAATCCCGCCACCGACGGTTCGCGCGCATCGAAAAAACAAGTATGAGCGGCGGCGTCCGATACCGCAGACGAATCTGTGAAAAGGATGTAGCCCTTTCTCTGTTGCTTTCGCTGTGCTACGCACATACATGGAGCATGTAGAACCTTCTCGGACCCAAGCGTTCGGCCAGCGCGGCGACGGAGGGTCAGTCAGTGAAGAAGATGTTGTTCAAGTGATAACGTGGTTCGCTCAGCCAGAGAAGACGTGTTGCTTGAATGTAGTGCGGTCAGTCGCACTTTGAAGTGTCAAGAGATGACGCCGTGGGAGCACTGACAAGTCTGAAGAGGGTCGCCGATCCATTGTATGTTATGACTAGAGGCCGGATTTTTAGGCACTAAAAAATCGTGTTTTAGGCGCCAAAAATAGGCAGGAAAAACACAGTTTTAGGCCCCCAAAATCGTAAATATAGGCACAATAAATTTTTACAAAAACTCAAATTTTCGAATAAGGACGTGCGCGACCTGGTCTACGACAGCAAAGCAAACAAATGTTATATTTTATGATTGTACAAAGGCGTCAATGATTTAACATAGCCATGCAATGGTGCCTTTTCCGGCATAGTTTCCAGAACACGGTCTCTCCTTTTATTGTCCAGAATAGTAAGTGTCCACCGTCGAATAAACACGCTCCTGGGTCTGCTTCTTTTCGGCATGGCTGGGAAGGGCAGCACATGATTCAATAGCCAGACCGCTAAAAGGCCAGAAGGGTCTGTTAGCCTTGTATTGGCCGGGTCTAATAGCGCAGAGTCAATTTCTCCTCTTTGTGTGAACACCATAAAGGGCCCCTTACCAGGTTTGAGCGTTTCGAGCTAGAAGTGTAATGCATGCCAGCCCTGACAACGCTTAGCATGTTTTTGGTGCATCGTTCCTTACAGCAATTCCAGCTGTGCGACGCGCTGTGTCGTGGTAAGGATACAGGATCCATGCCAGCCTCTCCAAACGCATAGAGGGATCCATCCCACAGAAACAGGCAGTACACTATAGAGCGAACGCCGAAGCAATACAACACCGCTTGTGCGCACGACCTGGCTTGGGCATGTCATGTGCACATAGTGTAATCTTGCGTGCGCATGGCGTGTTGATGCGTGAACGCCGTATGATCTTCCGGCTCCGAGTTTCTCTGATACCGAAGAGGGCAGGGAAGGAATTTGGCTTGCGAGTGGCAAAGGTTTCAAGCTCATCTACCGGCATCATGCTTTCGCGGCTCCTAATGAACCAATTAAAAGGTTCTTGTGGTACAAAGCCCTTCATTGGGCACGCGAACACTTGCAGTATGTGACTAAAATTTCTAATGTGATCTGGTGAAGCGCCCTTTAAGAGTAAATTGCAAACGAAACAAAAGCCATGTGCACATCTGATTTTTTTTTACCTACTTTTTATTTTCCCCTGACGGCACTCCATGGTTTCGCATTCGCTCTCCATATTCCTGCTGCTGCGCGCAGGCACCTCCTGCTTTCTGCCCCCCACCACGCCCAAGTCTTCAAGGAGGTGCTTCAATCCCATGGGAACACTGGACTGGAAAACCGGCGGTAAAAGCCGCCCGCCACGTCCTAGGCCATAGACGCCACTATCCTCTTCTTCCCCTCTCCTCTTCGCGCCTTCCCGCCTGGGACGTGCTCCCATTTAGGGTTGCAGAAATAGCGTCCTTTCCTCTCCCCTGTTCCAACCGCTCGCGCCATGTCAGTGCGGTGGGGTAAAGTGGCCGGCGCGTCCAATTTCACTGCTGCTATCGGTTGCTTCCCGGATGTTTGTTGAACTAGGGAACTATAAGTTGTTGCACCCCATAAAGTTCCGGAACGTCAATTTTGACCGGTAACATGAATTACGGTCTCAAACTGTACTCGAAAGCAAAATTTGAGGCTAAATAGCGTTCATATAGGCACCAATTTTGAAAATAGGCATTTATGGGCACTTATAGACATTTAGGCACAAACCCCAAAAATAGGCATTTATAGGCACTATAAAAACACTATAAAAGCCCTCCTTTACCCCTAATTCATGCTCATATATCAAAGTGGCGCGATAGGAACGCAAGGAAAAAAATAGGCATTTGCCTATAATCCGGTCTCTAGTTATGACCGACTGCGAAGGAGAACGAACAGTCAGCGCTGCTGTCTACGTGGAGTGAATCGTGAAGCCGGTGAATGTGAAAGGTGCGTCGACCAGCGTAACAGGGCCCAGCTATGAGGTGCAGCTCGTGGTGAACATCCGTTTTGTTTTGTTTACAAATACGACGTCTCAATTACTTCTTGTTCTTCCTGAAGTGAACCATTGCTGCATTGCTGTTTCTGTAAATGATAAGTACAAAACGTTTGAGCGAAGTGCCGTTGCATGGCTGTTGAACCGAACCAACGCATGCTCAGGCTGCGATAACTTTCGTCGCCTACCCGTGGCAACATGATCGAGTGCCTCCAACGAGCACCGATATGGCAGAACGAAAGCATGGGAACAAGAAGCGACTCATTAACTCGCACAATCACGGAGCGGCTCGCCTTTCCCAATGAACGGAGGCGATCTATTGCTTCCGTCGCTCTTGCTCGTGAGGCCTTGCGGTAAATGAGTAAAACCGTGTTGCGGGCGAGTTTTTGTAGGTGTATGAGCACCCCACTCCACAGCCATTATTATTAGACATCTCGTGAAGTTTCGGCCACCACAAATACGACGAACGTTGGCTATTTCATTTTTGTCAGACGCATGCGCTGTACATGATGCAGTACAGATCGCGCTGTTCATGAGACAATCCGATAATTACCGAAATGCCCATGTGACGCGTAAAAACCGGATAAAAACGCAACGCGTGATACCTTAATTACCAGGGGCGTAGGGGGGGGGGGGGTTCAACTATCGTTTATGTATGTTCGTGAGGGGGTTTGTATACGTGTGCGTGTATATATATCCAAGGAAAATCGAAAATTTTCGGGGGTTTGAACCCCCCAGCCCCTCCCTCCCTGGCTGCGCCCCTGTTAATTACATTTCTCTAAAGAAGGTTCCACCTCTTTTCGTGATAACGATATGGAAGGTACAAGATCATGACCATGTTTTTTTGTTTGTTTATTTGCATTTGATATGTTTCAGTCACTTCCCTCTCGCATTTCGTGGCTGGGTATCATTAAAAACGGGCGAGCAATCGCACACTTGCAATGAGCAGGCATGTCTCCTACCCCAGATGTGACGGACTTTTTAAGTTCTTTCAGCGCCCCGTTGGTCCTATGCACACTCTACCACACGAAAACGGTAACCGATACATGACATTTGTGAGTCATTCGGTGTTGCACGTGACGTCACAGACAAGTTCTCTGAGCTAAGTACCTAAACATGGCGGCCACCGTGACTTTTTTAACACGAAAGTGTTTTATGCCGTGGTCCACCACGGCTCCTCTGACGTATTTCCGTCACGGATATGACGTAAAATATAAACTAATATATTCAGATCAAAGAAAAAACTAGAAGAACACGTTCCGTCACCGGGCGTCGAACCTACGACCTCTCGCTCCGCAGCGCGCGGCGCGAAACCACTCGGCTACGGGAGCGTACGTTCCTCAGCTTGCTAACGGCAAGCTATTTATAC
>JALIZH010015605.1:0-52846 GCA_030522465.1 Rhipicephalus appendiculatus
TTTATATCGTCACATAGGTGTTTGTGCCACTGTGGACTAGAGGACGCGACTAGCCGAAGAAGAAGCTGAAGTGTCTCGGGCTTGAATCGATGGTGTTGCACTTATCACAGTGCGTCAACTCTACACCTCTTACGTGTTGTAAATATACTGTAAATACTGCAACTCTACGCGTAACAATATAATGTGCCGAAATGAAATTAACTTAGCTGAAATTGTCTTGATATAAAAACGTAAACCTCTAGTACCAGGCAGTTGCGTTTTCACTTGACGTTCTTTATAACATGGACTCGTGAGGTCTCCCAGAAATGTGAACATACTTCAAAAATAGCCCTTGTAACATCATTTCGACAACCATCCAACGGTTCGAAACCGCAATTGCGTTTCGGGGGAAAGGTACCGCTCGCGGCGATTTATTGCTTTTCTTTGGCGAATTCCACAGGCGGCCACCATTATTGTAATTACCGTGAACTTCGACCATTACCGACGTCATTCTTTGTGGGGGTCCGCTTTTGTCTTCCATCGAGCCAAACATAGCGCTAACTGCTTTTCCAATCAGGGAACGACCTTGTGGCGGTGAGCTTTCAGCGAGATCGTTACGGGGACGATTGCAGCCGCGCAGATCAATGACGATTGTACGGCAAACAAAGGAAAAGGTACGTCCAACTTTCTACGCTGTAGGCGCTCCACAAACAAACAAAGGTACAGCAGCCTTTGCCCTATCGGGAAAATGGAGCCAAGCGAGGCTTCGCGTCTATGTGCCTGACGTACACTTGCTTCTTTCTTTCTTTCTTTCTTTCTTTCTTTCTTTCTTTCTTTCTTTCTTTCTTTCTTTCTTTCTTTCTTTCTTTCTTTCGTTCTTTCGTTCTTTCTTTCTTTCTTTCTTTCTTTCTTTCTTTCTTTCTTCCTTTCTTTCTTTCTTTCTTTCTTTCTTTCTTTCTTTCTTTCTTGCTTCCTTTCTTCCTTCCTTCATTCCTTCTTTGTTTCTTTCTTTCCTTCTTTCCATCCTTCGTTCATTCATTGTTTGTTTCTTTCCTTCTTTGTTTCTTTCTCTCCTTCCTTCCTTCATTCCTTTTTTTTCTTTGTTTCCTTCCTTCCTTCCTTCCTTCCTTCCTTCCTTCCTTCCTTCCTTCCTTCCTTCCTTCCTTCCTTCCTTCCTTCCTTCCTTCTTTCTTTCTTCCATTCCTTTTCTTCTATCTATCGCATTGGCGAATGCTCCCCTCCCAACTATTTCCTTCCTCCATGCCGAGATCAAGACCTTCATCCATGTGCTTCATTCATGTGCTTATCATGCAAAGCCCTGTGCACAGGGTCTTCGAGGTATTTTCAATAAATAAATAAAAAAATTACACCATCTCCCGCTAAAGGGAACCATGTGTAGATGTGAAGCAACGGGCGCTAACGCTTACACTGGCGGCGGCGTTGACGCTGGCGCTCATCGCAGCGTTGCGCAGGAGAGAAAACTGGGGAGGCGCAAAGCAGGCAGTGATGGAGCAGTGTTTCCTACTGGAACATGTCAATCGCTGCTAATGGGCAATGAGAGACAGAAGGCTCCGACTGGACACAGAGACCCGCACTCCGCTTTTAGTTAACGCGCACGCTGCGAATTTTTATTGTTCAACAACGCACAGGAGAAATCTCCCACCGGCACCACCTTGGAGGTCAAGATCCATTGCCATATATACGGGGTGGCCAGTGAACGGTTGTGCAGCGCGAGCAGCCAGTTTTTTCAACCAAGAAACTCGCTAGCTGACGCTGCCTGCGTCGGCGTCGCGAGGCGAGAGAGGGGTGAGCGTAGGAGAGGAGAGAGAGGGGGTGACACGCATGCGCAGTGGGAGTTTGAACGCCGTGGGCAGGGATGCGTAGAGGAGAGAGGGGGGGGGACGCGCATGCGCAGTGGGAGTGTAGACGGCGCGGGCAGGGATGCCTAGAGGAGAGAGGGGGGAGTGTAAGAGGGGAGAGAGGAGGGGAGGCGCATGCGCAGTGAGGGTGAGGTTGCCGCGGGGAGGGATGCCTAGAGGAGAGAGAGGGGGAGAGGAGGTTTTTTATTTTTATTTTTTTTAAAGGGTTTGCGCATGCGCAGTAAGGGTGGGCACGCGGCACACCACCACCACCGGATTAAGCTTCGCCATAAGATGCTTCACATCAAAAAACTGCCAACAACCCAGGTGCTACAAGCAACGACAACGTCCACGCGTTCATACCCAGGCAACAATAAAATGCAGCAGCATGACATTACGCCGACTCGATAACCGATCCGATAGCCATATCCGAGGCGTCCATCATTAAGATGAATATCTTCAATGGAAAGGTTATTCCGCCAAATAATTATTGTCCATGTAATTTCTTTTCGTGATAATAAGTACCGTGCTTTTAATTCTTCATGGCTGTGAATAAGATTCCCAAGATCTGTATAACTGTATCACCCCCCCCTCACACAATACTCCTGCTGGAGCCTGTGGGGGTTTCGTGAATAAGTATATAAATAAAAATCCGAAATAAGTACCATGTGACCAGACACGTGCGCGCTAAAACATGCTCCCAAGAAACTGTCGACGCGACACGAAGGCAGAAGGTAACAAAACGGACTGCAGGCGACAATAAGCGATGTCCAAATGCTTCTTCTTCGATACTTTGTCGTCCAATGAAAAAAACGCTAGTCGTCTCCTAACGCATTTGTCGCGAGCAACAACGGTGACAGTGCTTGGGTTATAGAAATTTCGTTATTGATGGTATATCCATTGGCCTATTTCGGTTCATTGCTTCAATAGACGAGACACTTCGGGAAAAATGGAAGCCAAGACTATCGTATTCGATCCGTCTTCATTGTTCAGGACCCACTCAAGCCTGACTTCGTGCGGCATCCATCAGTCATCCTTAGCATGTGTCAGGGCACTAATGTAGCCGCGTGGACCTTTAGTAAAAGTGGTAATACTACAAACTTCAAGCAGTCTTTCTGGAGGCCGGAAAAGTAAAGCCACGACAACTATTGGCAAATCAATTTTGTTGAATTCCTCAAGGCAATACTTGTTTCCTTTGCACAGTAGCTTTGGTCATGCAAAATAATTATTTGGATAGAAATGAATAGGCTCTACAATTACGCCATTGAAGATTTCCAGCTTAATGAACTTTACAAGTTGACTAAATAATTGTTTTACCTAATTAACTAACCTCAATAAAAATGTTCTTTGTTGGTCACAAAAACAATGAACAATGATAAATTGGACGCATTCTTGTAACGGGGTCGTGAATTTTTCGTAGCTGGACCCGAGCTTATAGGCACCTAGTATATGCCTCGAGGCAAATCGACGGAACACTTGTAGTAACTCGCAAAATAAACGTTCTTTACTGCACCCAGGAACAATGAATGCTCATTGTACCTGTGCATTTGCATGAAGATATCAACGTACGTTAACTGAAGATGACCTTACTTAATGATATAGAATGCTGAATTTAAGAAAAAAATGGAAGTGCCTAAAAGAACCCTTTGTATGAAACACCGGGATGGCGAGATACAAGCCGCAATGGATGTAGCGACAGTCAGCGAGCCGCATTTATTTCCTAGCCGCCATGATGGAGTGGCAGGCTGGAGCGGTCGGAGAAGTGACCAGACTGAGTGAAATAAAAAACAGGGAACTGCTTAACGTTCGGAGCTCGGCGAGTGGAGTTCTGTCGCGTGGTTCCGAGAAGCGCGGGATGAGCGATGGTGATGGTGTCGCAAAAAGCCCCGGGTTCGTATATTTTCATGTTCCTCGACAGTGCCTCACACTGGTACGTCCGTATAATAATAATAATAATAAAATGAATAATACGACTCGAGCTGAGGCTGAGCGAGATGAGATTAGACTGCGCGGGCACTCGCTTCGACGCTCAGCTAGGTCTTCTTACCGCAGCTTTTCTTTTTGTGTGTGTGTGTGTTTGTGTGTATGCTGTCAGTGTGATACCCATAAAGGAGAGCGCGCACCTAAGGGACAGCATTAACGTCCAGCAACGCTGTCGGTACTGGCCTCACGCGGCTTTTCCGCTAACCAAAACCACTTGGGATGTAGAGCCCCTGATTTCCTGTGGGCTACTCAGAGTTAGCTTGACAAGCAAGTAACAATAAAAAAAAAAGACGAAGCGTGGAGTACCTGTCCGGTTAATATTGACGAAGTCGGGACGTTGGGTTCCTTAGAAAAACACCGACAAGCATCCTCACTTGCTATGACGCTAAGTAAGTTATGAATATGCAGCTACTGCTGACGTCAGAACAACGTTTTTGCATTATGCATTGTAAACAAACGAAGAAACCGTATTTTCCGTTTGCAACTACAGGCTTAGAACAATGTCATTATGCTGTAATTGCAATAGAGATTGATTTTATAACATTTATTAGAACAATGGAAAGACGAATGCTCGCTATTCAACCGAAAGAGTAGTTCATTCTACTGACCATGATGAAGCACGTGTGATACGTGATAAGTTTGCGTCATGAAATATCGAAGGCAATCCTTGAACCAGCACTGTATACAGTAGATTGTTTTAACTGCAGGTAAAGAAGAATTGTAGTGTCATCAATCTTTGAATTACGTTAAAGAAGCGCGTGTCAAATTACCAAATACTTTTGGCTGTCACTCACGGGAAATTATATCGTCGCAATATTTGAAGTAATTGTTATAATTAATGATAACACAACGCCGTTCAAAAGAAGCTTTGGAGCGGTATCACACGTGAAAGTTTATGATCATGATTGGAACATCGGGAAATGACAATCTCTCCCGATCATATTGTCGTATAACAATGTTCATGTCTAACATTGTCAAGCACACATTGGCTGCCTTACATTTCCTAAAGTTTAGGAAATTGTTTAGGACCTAAACGATGGTTATTCACATCGAGGCAAAACTGCTCGTTATTTTTTGTGCTGGTTTACAGGTTCCGATTTTATCATTACTCAAATACGTACCAGCACATGGCTGGCCATACGTAGGCCATGGCTGGTGCTTGTCTTCCCTTAGCTTATAAATGTGCGTTCAATAATCTAACCAGCAAAATAAACGACATCAATTTTAATAGATCGCTAGGAGAAAGGAAAGACAAGAAGGTTAAGAAGGCGCACGTGGAGCTTGCTACCCAACACTGGCTGAAGGGAACATACCGAGGAAAATATTTAGGACGTGAAACAGAGTATGTAATAATTGCGCATACTTGTGATCAAGTGCAGTAAAATGCCGCAGTGAGCTCTCGCCTTCATACACGACGTACTGACTCTGTGGCTGCATTTCCTATTAGGACACGGAAATCCACAATCACAGCCTTTCATTAAAAAAATTGAAAAAAAAAATACCAACTTCAGTTGGTCGTTTCAGTGGTGTACGAAGAAAGGACAGTGCTCGATTTGAAATGGTGAACAAAGGCAAAACAGATGTTGCATAGCTTTTCAATTTCCGGATAAGCGAATTCTACAGCGCGTGAACATAAGAAAAATGGGACAGAGTAAAAAGAGCACTGTTTTTTACTTCAACAGCGCTATCTTTTACTCTGTCCCATTTTCCCTATGCTCTCGCGCTGTAAAATTTGCCATCATGAACCCGGACCAACCAGCCCAAGCTTCTACACTTGTAAACTACATTCCGAATAAGCTGCGTGCTGTCACATGTTCCGCCCCTAACGTCATCGAAGAAGCAGGTTGAATAACATTCCGTGCTAGTGGTCGATAGGGATCTCAACGGCATGCCGTACGCACAAGCCACGGCAGCTGAGACGGCAGACCGTCTCTGGAAGCCGCAATTTTCCTGGTAGCATATACTTTTTTTTTTGGCTCAAGCTGGAGGCAATTGACGCTGATCACCGCACTTTTTTTTTTCAAATTCTTCAACGGATGATTGTAATCTGGAGGTGCATATCCTGCTTCACAGTAGGTCCACTTTCTGAAAACCGGGGTGGCAACTTAATTTTTATTTCTACCTCCCAGTTCCGCTGCATTATATGTACAAACATTATTGAGCGCGTGAACATGACGTTTTTGCGGCATGTGCTGTTTGTGCTCTAATTTACAACGCTTGCAAGAAGAAAGGGAGAAAAAAAACTTACACCATCTCCCGCTAAAGGGAACCATGTTTAGATGTGAAGCAGCGGGCGCTAACGCTTACACTGGCGGCGGCGTTGACGCTGGCGCTCATCGCAGCGTTGCGCAGGAGAGAAAACTGGGGAGGCGCAAAGCAGGCAGTGATGGAGCAGTGTTTCCTACTGGAACATGCCAATCGCTGCTAATGGGCAATGAGAGACAGAAGACTCCGACTGGACACAGAGACCCGCACTCCGCTTTTAGTTAACGCGCACGCTGCGAATTTTTATTGTTCAACAACCCACAGGAGAAATCTTCCACCGGCACCACCTTGGAGGTCAAGATCCATTGCTATATATACGGGATGGCCAGTGAACGGTTGTGCAGCGCGAGCAGTTGGTTTTTTCAACCAAGAAACTCGCTAGCAGACGCTGCCTGCGTCGGCGTCGCGAGGCGAGAGAGGGGGAAGCGGAGGAGAGGAGAGAGAGGGGGGTGACACGCATGCGCAGTGGGAGTGTGAACGCCGTGGGCAGGGATGCGTAGAGGAGAGAGGGGGGAGCGTAAGAGAGGAGAGAGAGGGGGGGACG
Source organism: Rhipicephalus appendiculatus (assembly GCA_030522465.1). Taxonomy (NCBI): domain Eukaryota; kingdom Metazoa; phylum Arthropoda; class Arachnida; order Ixodida; family Ixodidae; genus Rhipicephalus; species Rhipicephalus appendiculatus. The sequence continues at coordinate 6,631 of JALIZH010015605.1, forward strand.
CGCATGCGCAGGGGGGAGTTAGACGCCGCGGGCAGGGATGGAGAGAGGGGGGGGGAGTGTAAGAGGGGAGAGAGGAAGGGAGGCGCATGCGCAGTGAAGGTGTCGTTGCCGTGGGGAGGGATGCGTAGAGGAGAGAGAGGGGGGAGAGGAGGTTTTTTTATTTTTATTTTTTCTTTAACTGTTTGCGCATGCGCAGTAAGGGTGGGCACGCGGCACACCACCACCACCACCACCACCACCACCGGATTAAGCTTCGCCATAAGATGCTTCACATCTAAAAAATGAGGCGCTGTAATGCAGAAGCACGAAAACAACACCAACAACAAGTGCGCCATTGGGCTTTTGATGGAGCATAATTTGCAAGGAAAGCTCGGACACGCAGCGCCTGTGCGGCTCCTCTACTCCCCGCCTTCTGTTCTCATCCCGGTACTTTAATTACCGCTCATGAATAAACGCGCATATGTTGAATATATGCGCAGGCTCCAAAACCAACGGAAGAAGTACACACTCAACGTCACTACTAGACAAAAAGGAACACATGAAGGTATAAGGCGAGACAAAAGAAAGCGTGCCGCTGTCGCTCCTAGCGCATCGTACATCCATCGCTTCTGGCACGTAATTAACGCCAGCGTATTCGATGTTGATATTTTTAGCGCCCCCCAACAAGGCGGCGATGACATCGCCAGGATGTGGCTGAAAAGAATAATGTTTTTTAAAGAGAAATGCGCTTTTGCTTGAAGGAAAGTTTCATGATCGTTGGGTGCACAAGTTACAGTGTCTGCGTGTTTTGTGACCGTGTATACATGAACCAAACGTGACCATGTGAGAGGACCATGTGAAAACGGGACCATGTGAAAACATGGTCGCTGAAAAGACCATATCCAATCCCGTGATAAAAATATGCAGGTTTGCATTGGTGACCATTGAAAATGCTAAGGATATGAATGGATGAAACAACTTAGTGAAGCCCAGCGTCATTAATTTGGGGCGCGCCTTAACTGTAGCCGAGGCATCAGCCGCGAGTCCTTTGGCTATAGAATAAATAAACGTGTGACACTCCTGTTGACATAACGTCACAGGTCGCCAAATTTTGTGTCGTAATCAGTGCACCACTGTGACGGCCCACAACACGACGTCACATGATGACGTATTCGTACGAAATCGTCGCTTGGTCAAAGGTGGGCCTTTCCCGGAGCCAGAGCAAAGCCGCGTTGTGTGAAGAAAGCTTTCAGCGAAGTGAGGGGGGATTAATGAAATCGACCGAGAAGACAGAACAGTTTTGCCGCAAGGGTGAAGGAGTTAATGCGACAGCAACGAATTGGAACGCCCCTACCAGCACACAATGTTGCCACAACGTTAAAGCAACTTTCTCAACGTTGCGGCACCGTTGCGTCAACATTTGGTGCTAGTAGTGGTTATCGAAATAAGGCTAGCAGCTACGTAACTCTGTTCGATCCGATCTCACGTAACTCAGTAGAAAGCTAGTTTAAGGTACGGCCACTTCAGGGAACGAAGCGGCCTTGGTGCTGTCAATTCTCTAAACGCGAAGTAAGCGTTGAGAGCACAGCAAGTTCAGGAGCCGTCTCCTGATGGCTGTCGGGATGGTGTGCGCGCCGGTGTTGGCGACCGCGCCCATATGAGCAAAGTTCGCAGTTGCTGCTAATAGAGTGTTTTAGCAATTTACGGAAATATGGTACGCCAATACGCTACCGTATGACGGTACCGTTCCTCTTTTCCCGGTTTTGGACCTTTTGCCGGTGAAGGCACCCCAGCACCACAAAAGCTTTTTTTCAAAAATTAGTGTAGGATTGTCACGCCTCATTGTTGCCTGTCAGCCTACACATTGTTAACAAGGCACCTGTCATTCGGGGGGACGCACTGTCACTGGAACGGGTAGCGGCAAAAGCACAACGAGCGGGAAAGGAGTAACGCTACCGTACTGATTTACGGGATTTGCGTACCGTATTTCCGTGACTTGCTAAAACTCTCTAATCTTTCTTGGTTGCTGCTCCAGTGGTGCAGCACACCCCCCGCTACCCCCCTTCTGCCGAAAGAAGGTCGGGGGAGTTTCCTCTCTGCTTGAGGAGTCATCGACTGCAGGCTTCACACCAGGGCGATGTTAGCGTTATCGCATGGACCTTTCATGCGACGGCGATCGCCGACTCGTTTTATATGCCTCAGCAGCGTTCGTCCCCAGCGCTTGCGTGCTTTTCCTCGCTCGTCGCGCCTGCGATCCGCGAGGCGATGTCATCGATGTGGACTTTACACGGAAAATGACGGCGACGGCGAAAATTCGCCGAGAGTGTCCGTATAATTGCTATTGCAATAAAAATAACATGAGGCAGGTGCATAAGGGACCGTGGGAGTTAAGCAGCTTTATTACTCTAATTCGTTCCTTTTTGCGTAATTATATTAATCACAATAGAAGCACATAACTCACGAGGAAGGTTTGTTTCCACACACAAAGAGGGAAAGTAGCCAATGAAGTTGTCGATGTCGTTGACTTTACGACATTGTCGAAGCCTAACAACCTTTTAAGCGGGAACTGCGAGGTACAGAAAATGCGCATCATATTTTCGGTTTTTCGCGAACCCGCAACACATATTAGGAAAAGCCTCGCTGCTTGATTTTGCAAATCACGCGGACTACAGTTGCGTGCACTACAGTCAACTTCATACAGAAAACACCTGCCGTACCCGTCGCCATCAGCGTAATGCGTTCCAGAAACCTATCAGCGCACGCGATATTCTCGGCCCGCAATCTGTTGTTTATGCAGAGCGGGTCGCCTTCATGCAAAATACACGCTTACTTTGCGGTTCATGGCACGAGCAGAAAAACAAAAACGAACGAAGCAAGCAACCACGGAATCTGCGAAGAGCTCTCTGCACAGTGTATAATGCATGGACGCGTTAGCGTTTCATTTACCCGCGAGCTAGCGTGCGCAGTAACGGCGTACTCGCACAACGAGGCGACGTTGCCACGCTTTGCACGCGAGCATGCTGGACATCGTTTTCCACTTCGCAAATGCAAGGACCCGTGGTTTTTCTCTAATTCAATAACAGTTTCCTCGCTGTCTCATCGTTAACGCAAAAAAGGAGCTGTTGCATGCCTCTGGTGACGCCATGAATCTACCATAACAAAGACTAACAAATGCTGCACGTAGTCGGACATTGTACCACAAAAATATACGCTAATCACCAGTAAGTTATGTACTGCCTCTTAGTCCCGCTCATTCGTTTTTCATGGGTATCGCCCGTTCCCGCTTGTTCACCTGCAAGCGCACTAAGATAATTTTTTAGCAGTCATATAGGAAGTTTATGTGTTCAGTTGGGCTATTGGGTTCCTGAAAACATGCAGGCGCGGTGCACGCTGCTATGCGTGCAAGCGTATTACTTTCCCTCTCTTTCCTTCTTCCCTTCTCCATTCTTTTCCTCCCCTTTCCCTCTTCCCCCCGTCTAGGGTAGCAAACCGGGTGCAACCTGGTTAACCTCCCTGCCTTTCCTTCACTTTTTTTCTCTCTCTTTTCATGGGCCACTTCGTTGTCATTCTTGAACGAGGTGTGATGACATTTCCGGACCAAATTACGTCTCCTTCCTCAGCTAGCTGCTGTATTCACTGCCGGAATTGCCTAGCACTGGATAATATTGACTTAGCAGCTGGTTACTCTGGGCGATGACGGCTACCCCCTCTTACGAAAACAACACTGTCTTGACACGATGTCGATTCAGTTATTCATTTGAACACTAAACTTTATCGCAATATACCGTGTGAAGCCATTCAATGAGCAGTCATCTTTATGAAAGGGAACACGTGAAAGTAACCCACATGTTGCCCACTACAGCGATATGCAGAGTTGCGGTTTTGTTTCTTTGCAAAGGAGCCAGAACACAGGCAAAAAGTAGGCAAAATAACTGCGCCATTTAAATGTACCCCTATTTGTCGCCGAACGGAACAGAAGCGATCTCATGACGGGAATTTTTATTATTGCGCAATAAAAATAGCATTTTGAATAAGCAAGACCTGAGAAATAAGAGCGCGCACAGTTTTCTCCCTCCCGTTTGGTCTTAGAGCCTCAGAGAAATTGCAAATAAACCAATAAATTGTAATAAATTCATGGCGCTTTCATATATTTTATGTACAATGCATATAGTTCTTGCAGGATAGAGAGTGATATTCGAACATTCAAGGCAACAAGTAGGAACATTAAACATTGAATCAGTTTATCTTTGAAGCTGCAGACAATATTTGGTTAGTACAGTTTGCATAACACACTGCCAGCTTCAAATAGTGAAATCTCGTTGAAGAAGAACAGCCCAGCTTCATTTTGTTGCACTCCTCTTTTATTGTAGAGTTGAGTTGAGGTGAGTTCAGTTGAGTTGATTTACCACATAACGTTTTAGAGTAAATTGTTTGGACAGGAAAAAAAAGCTGCATGAAAACAACTTGACAATGCCCCACGTCCCAGATTCAGTGTGGCAACACGATGGCAAAAAGTAAAGTAAACTTAAGCACAATTCAAACCAACAATGTCCATGCTACCAATTTAAAAAAAAATTTCAACAAAAATAAAATAATAATACGCACATATTTAACAAAGCGTATTTAAAATAGAAGAATTAGAGAGAGTACGTACATTTTCACAAGTAATTTTGAAGTTATTTAAAGTATTTGGCAAACAATAACTCAGTGCCTCAAAACCGTAGTTAGTGCATGGCATCGGAATATACCAATGTTCAGAGTGTCAGTTTAGGCGCGTAGCAGGATTTGGTAGCAGATTAGCTTAACTGCATATATAACCGCGACATTTAACGGTGTCAGACCTGAAGGCGATTAATAAGGAATATTCGTAAAGCAGGTCTAGTTTGACTATATTATATTTAACGAACGTTTGTGAAGTGTGGGCGTTAAAAGGAAGGTTTGCAACAGAATGTAGAGCCTTTTTTTTGGAGGATAATGAGACTACTTATGGATTTCTTTGTTCTATTACCCCAATTTAAGTTGCAATGACGCAGATGAGATGTGAAGAGCGCATTAAATACCAAAAGTTTTTAAGCAAGTGGTAATACACGCTGACATTTATTCAATACACCTAGGACCTTGCAGCGCTTGATATGGAAAAGTTCTGTATGGTGATCCCATTTCATATGTTCATGAAAAACACCTAAACATTTCGCGGTAGAAAAGAATTCAATTTTGCTGCTCTTTAACATAAGATTGCTGGAACTACTGACCTCATTAAGTGGAGAATTGGAGCGAAAAAGAACCGCTTTTGTTTTAGAGCAGTTTATGAGCAAAGAATTATTAAAAGTCCAGGTGTATATCTTTTGTAATGTTGAGTTAGCTATATTCACCAGATGATTTATGTTTGTACCTGAAAAGAATAGGCTTGTGTCATCTGCATAGGTGATGTATTGGACTGAAGGGTCAACAGTACAATATCTTTTATAAATGTGATAAGCAAAAGCGGCCCCAATATACTGCCTTGGGAAACACCATGTTTAACAGTTTGAAAAGAAGAGAATGTCCTGCTTATAGATACACACTGGTGTCTGTTTGTGAAATAGCTCTGGATTAGATGGAAGGCTGCACCCATAATTCCATAACACTGCAGTTTTCTTAATAGTGTACCGTGCTTAATCATGTCGAAGGCCTTCGAAATATTTAGAAATATATTGAGGGACGCTCCGTAAAGCGCCGAGATGAGAGGCGGGAGAGGAGGGCGCGCGGCGCGGCGGCTCGGGTAAAAGAAAGACGGTACTTTCCAAAAAAATATCCAGGAACATTAGATTCCATGGGGCTCGGAGATGTAATTGCTGTTTGTACTAATTTCTACTAAATGTATCACTCCAATCTTCAGTTGCGACATGCCTTAACGCTCACTATATCATATACGAAACTTAACTTAAGCCATTGCATCCATTTCATATTTTTATTTATATTTGTCGTGCTTTTTGGAAAACTCGCACCGGCACTTGGCAGGATAGATGAAAAGTTAGCAAAGATTATCATGAGGTGATACGCATTCATTGCATCTTCTTTTTCACCAAATGCACACGATACCTCGTTTCGCTCAGCGCTACGTCTCTCCTCTGGCAACAACCTCTGTTTATTGTATATTTTGTTTTGATGCACATGTAGAGTTTTCAATACGAAATTATTTTATGCCGCGGTCCACCAGGACTTAAGTTACGTATTTCAGTACCGGATATGATGATAAAATGGACGCTAACGAATGAGAAAGAAAAAGCTATAAGAAAAAGCCGGCAGATCCCACGCACTGTGGGAATCGATGTAATGCGAAGCAGCCGGGAAGGAGCAAATCATGCTTTACATAATTTGCATGTCACGTTTTACATGTTACAACCTGTCATTTGTGTTCGTCATACAGTCACGTCGTGTTATACCGATTTTGGTGTATGTCAAGCTAGCGAAGTGGACGCAAGCGCACCACGAGCGTGGCATGTAAACGGCATTGTAGATGACATGCATGCCAAGATTTTCATGTTACCACCTGCCACTTATGTTCGTTATACAGTCATGTCACTCAATACCAAATTTGGTGTATATCAAGCTAACGAAACGGCCGCGAGCGCGCCATGAGCGGGAATGCAAGTCATGTCCCACATGACAAGTCATGATTTCCATATTACCACTTGTCATTTATGTTCGTCATACAGTCATGTCACTCAATACCAAATTTGGTGTATCTCAAGCTAACGAAACGGCCGCGAGCACGCCATGAGCGTGGCATGCAAGTCATGCCGCACATGACAAGTAATGATTTCCATATTACCACTTGTAATTTCTGTTCGTCATACAGTCATGTCACTCAATACCAAATTTGGTGTATATCAAGCTAACGAAACGACCACGAGCATGCCGTGAGCGTGGCATGCAAGTCATGTCGCACATGACAAGTCATGATTTCTATATTACCACTTCTCATTTATGTTCGTCATACAGTCATGTCACTCAATACCAAATTTGGTGTATATCAAGCTAACGAAACGGCCGTGAGCGCGCCATGAGCGTGGAATGCAAGCCATGTTGCTCCTGACTTGTCATGATTTCCATATTACCACTTCTCATTTATGTTCGTCATACAGTCATGCCACTCAATACCAAATTTGGTGAATATGAAGCTAACGAAACGGCCGTCAGCGTGCCATGAGCGTGGAATGCAAGTCATGTTGCTCATGACTTGTCATGATTTCCATATTACCACTTGTCATTTATATGCGTCATACAGTCATGTCACTAAATACCAAATTTGGTGTATCTCAAGCTAACGAAACGGCCGCGAGCGCGCCATGAGCGGGAATGCAAGTCATGTCCCACATGACAAGTCATGATTTCCATATTACCACTTGTCATTTATGTTCGTCATACAGTCATGTCACTCAATACCAAATTTGGTGTATCTCAAGCTAACGAAACGGCCGCGAGCACGCCATGAGCGTGGCATGCAAGTCATGCCGCACATGACAAGTAATGATTTCCATATTACCACTTGTAATTTCTGTTCGTCATACAGTCATGTCACTCAATATCAAATTTGGTGTATATCAAGCTAACGAAACGACCACGAGCATGCCGTGAGCGTGGCATGCAAGTCATGTCGCACATGACAAGTCATGATTTCTATATTACCACTTGTTATTTATGTTCGTCATACAGTCATGTCACTCAATACCAAATTTGGTGTATATCAAGCTAACGAAACGGCCGTGAGCGCGCCATGAGCGTGGAATGCAAGCCATGTTGCTCCTGACTTGTCATGATTTCCATATTACCACTTGTCATTTATGTTCGTCATACAGTCATGCCACTCAATACCAAATTTGGTGAATATGAAGCTAACGAAACGGCCGTCAGCGTGCCATGAGCGTGGGATGCAAGTCATGTTGCTCATGACTTGTCATGATTTCCATATTACCACTTGTCATTTATATGCGTCATACAGTCATGTCACTCAATACCAAATTTGGTGTATATCAAGCTAACGAAACGGCCGCGAGCGCGCCATGAGCGGGAATGCAAGTCATGTCCCACATGACAAGTCATGATTTCCATATTACCACTTGTCATTTATGTTCGTCATACAGTCATGTCACTCAATACCAAATTTGGTGTATCTCAAGCTAACGAAACGGCCGCGAGCACGCCATGAGCGTGGCATGCAAGTCATGCCGCACATGACAAGTAATGATTTCCATATTACCACTTGTAATTTCTGTTCGTCATACAGTCATGTCACTCAATACCAAATTTGGTGTATATCAAGCTAACGAAACGACCACGAGCATGCCGTGAGCGTGGCATGCAAGTCATGTCGCACATGACAAGTCATGATTTCCATATTACCACTTGTCGTTTATGTTCGTCATACAGTCATGCCACTCAATACCAAATTTGGTGTATCTCAAGCTAACGAAACGGCCGTGAGCGCGCCATGAGCGTGGAATGCAAGTCATGTTGCTCCTGACTTGTCATGATTTCCATATTACCACTTGTCATTTATGTTCGTCATACAGTCATGCCACTCAATACCAAATTTGGTGAATATGAAGCTAACGAAACGGCCGTCAGCGTGCCATGAGCGTGGAATGCAAGTCATGTTGCTCATGACTTGTCATGATTTCCATATTACCACTTGTCATTTATATGCGTCATACAGTCATGTCACTAAATACCAAATTTGGTGTATCTCAAGCTAACGAAACGGCCGCGAGCACGCCATGAGCGTGGAATGCAAGTCATGTCGCTCATCATGAAGTCGCTCATCATGAAGTCATAAATCATGAAGTCATGATTTCCATATTACCACTTGTCATTTATGTTCGTCATACAGTCATGTCACTCAATCCCAAATTTGGTGTATATCAGGCTAACGAAAAGGCCGCGAACGCGCCATGAGCGTGGCATGTAAATCATACTTTTCATGACAAGTTAGTCATGATTTTCATGATATGACCAGCCATTTATGTTCGTCATATGGTCATGTTATGCCATAGCAAATTTGGTGTAAATCCCATTAACGATACGGCCAGGAGAGCACAAAGTCGTAAGCGGCTAGATAGATAGATAGCTAGATAGATAGATAGATAGATACGCTCAAAGTCGCCGAAGTTCGCTAAGAAATGCTTCGCATTTAAAAGTTCCGCCACCGGTAATCGAACCAATGATCTTTCGGTACGCGCGGACAAGCGCCCGGCGCTCTGCCGTCTAAGCTACCAAGGCTTTTATTTATTTATTTATTTATTGCCGGTCAACTAAGCTACCGAGACAGATGTACGACGCTTCACAAGCGCGCGTAATATCTCTCACAGATTCTCTCTGGCACGGTGCTCTCTGTTGGCGGGACTGCGCGGGGCGTAGCGGTGCCGCCATCTGTGAGCGGCGAAGTGAAATGATGCGTAATGGCACTTATTAGCGCCGATAGGGAACGATTCGGCGACAACGCAGTCAAATCATTGCCTTCGAGATTGCACGCACTCTCGGAGGTATTGGTTAAAGCGCCTCGATGTCAGCGAGGAACAATGGCCGTTCCAGCATCGAGTCGCATCCCTAGACGCAAATGCGTCCTTTACCTTTCACTTCGTCTTTGCGCGTGTCGGCTCGTTGTTGGAATCGGCACAGCTTTTACATGCATCAGTGGTGTCTCGCCTCCACCTCCTGCTTCGGGTCCGATAGCACCGACTAATAAAACTGCTGCAATAAGCAGTCGCAGTCGCAGCAGCAGCAGCAGCAAGGATGTTGACGAGCGAATGTCATGCTTTGGTGAAGCCAGACAGACGTCAGCAAGATGTGGAAGGCCTTCCCGCGTTCACGGCTCCAACTACAAACCTCTGCCTCCCGTGTTGCTGAAGCGCTGTGTGATAGTGTCTGCATGAGCACAGGCGTAGATTACTAGGGAGGAGGCCACACCTAGCCGTTTCCCTCTTCAGTCTGACAAGGCCTTGAAGAAGTGCACACCGAGTTCCAGTGTTTGTTATGTGCCTGTTGATTCCATATTTGCGCGGGATTCACGGTATGTTGTGTCAAGGTGTATGTTGACAACTTAAGGTACCGCAACGCTTAAATCATCATCATGGGCGCTAGTCGCCATGATGGAGATGTGCAATAGGCGTCAACGTGGACGCATGCACGTCAAACGGTGCTATTGGTGCTGAACACCAAGAGACACTGTAGAAGCTCTCATATATCAATACAGAATAAACAATCAACTGCTGGTGTGAAGACACGTTTCCCTTTCGTGTTATATCGATTTCTATGAGGAGAGAGCAGTCGTGTATTTTTAGGGGTGAGGCACCTTAAGGTCTAAGCTTGTACGTTGTGCGTTGTCCGTGCTCATGGCATATCACATGCAAGGTACCCACTATACAGTGACGATGACGCTGATGACGATGAAGAATAAGCGCGTTCCAGACCACACATTTTCTTTCTGCCACGAATGAAAACGAACGTCAACGCGCTCTCACCCACGAAAGGCAACGCCGATGCAGACAACAAGCTACCCCGGTGGTGAGAGCTCGTGACTCAGCGGCAAAGCGGCAACGCCGACAAGCTGCTACCCCGGAGTTGAGGGCGCGGGAAGCGGCGGCTCAACGGCAAACACACATTGTATATACCGTACAGACACGTTGTCACTCATATACATGCGCGAGTGGGCAATGTCACGGGTGATTTACGGTAAGAACGATCCCCAGTGCTTCGCCCACTCGTCATGATTCATTTCGTGGAGATGCATGGATTTTTTATTACTTCTCAAGCTCCACCATCATAAATTTCGCTGCATAATAACCCAGTTATAGATGTGGCACGGGCTGGGGTGCTTTATTTTATTAAGACGAAAGCCTTAGATGTCTCGCGAAATGCGAAAATTGGTCGTCGCGGCGGCGTCGGCGCCTACGCAAATGATGCCCAAAAATCATCACGTGATTACATCACCATAACACGCCATAGATCTCCGAAGTTTGTGACGCCATAAAGAAGCTACTGTGACTCCGCATGACGTGACGTCGCATGGTGACGTCAGCACATTACTTCGTTACTTAATCAAAGGTGGGCCCACCCCGTAGGCGGTGAAAAACCAGTTGAAGTGCAAAAATCTTGCAACGCCTACGATTCTGTAATCAATGCCCTTATAGTTTGCTTGATATGTAGCGTACAGGGCCCGAGGACATTGAGTAAGGAGTGTTTAGTTGAAGCTAAACGAAAAGGTAGCGAAATCGCGCAAAATACACACATATGACAGACAAAATTTCAATGAAAATTATTATAAATGACAAGAAAATAAAAAAAAAACACCTTATCTTCGGTCTTAGATAGTGTATAGATTCGCCATTAAAAATAAAACATACAAGTAATCAGGTATTCTTTTTAGACAGCCTGGGATTAGACAAACAGAAATAACAATACCAAGTTTGCTTTTGCTTATAGGCCTTTTATTGACTAAACATAGCAACATAAAATTAAACATTTCATTGCGTTTTGTTTATTGAGATCCTATAGCTCATCTAGGATTGGACAAAAAACAATCTCACCAACATGTCTTTTCTTTATAGAGAATCTATAGAATGCACTTAAAGAAAAATACGATACACCTTTTTGACTTTTGTTTATAGACATTGTAGAGAATAAAATTCAATAAAAGATAACAGACGCTCTTTTTTACTTTTCTTTATAATAGGCAACCTATAGAATACTATTAGAGGAAAGGTAATATACGCTTTCTTTACTTTTGTTTATAGATAATTTATAGAATACAATTCGACCAAAAGTAACATTATTTTTTTTTGCTTTTGCTTATAGAAAATGCATGGAATACGATTAAACAAATAATAATATGCAATGTGTCAACTTTTATCTATACATCGTCAACAGATTTTGTTTCGACAAAATACTTAATCTACACAAAGGCAAACTTGCACAAACGAAGTTTGCAGACACTCTACAGACTGTCTAAATTCGTTTTTCGAAAGATTGAGGTAGTGCAAAACCATACTACGTGCAGAAATCTTTCAGGGTGTAAGGGGGAGAATCAATAAATCGACTGAGAAGGAAAAAAAAGAACAGATTTTGCTTCAGAGTCGTCTTAAGCAAATGCGTAAGGAACCATGCGATTTTTTTTGTCCCATGATAGCTAATTTGACTGTATACTATTCAAAATGAATAAAACATTGTAATATTATTCCGACGATCACTTTTCTTGTAGTGTTCAGTAATCTCAAGAGTATATTACTAATGCTGAAACGCGCAAAAACCATGCCGTTTGGATTTATGCTGTGCGGCAACCCAAAAAAACTCGCGTAAATTGCGCTCATATTTCCCATTGGGGAGTGTCGCAATAGGCAGCTTTTTTTCTTAACATTTTCGGGACCACTTACCACGCTTCATACTAGAGTACCTAGTACTTTAAATTATCAAACATTTTTCGGTGCATAGAGATAACGCAAAGAAGAGCTCTGGGTGAAAGCCTACGCTCTCACACGATGCTGAAATCCCTTTCAAATTCTCGGTCGATTTCATTGTTAGTTTTACAGCGAAAGCTGTTATGAGATCACAACAAGGGTCGTTTCTGCGCCGTAGTTGTCCGCCGCCGCCACCGCCGCCGGTGTCCGTAACCAATATCGCATGAAATAAGAAAAAAAAACTAAATAAACGAAAAACACCTATGACAGAATGGGAATCGAACCCGGGTCCTCTGCGTGGCAGCCCAGCACTCTACCACTGAGCTACGCCGCTGCCTCAAACTGCGTTGCAAACTGACCCTATGCAGGCTTTATGTCGGATAAGGAGTCGCGTTAACGTGCGTTGTAAAGCGTTTTATAACAGTAAACTAACAACCAGGCGTCACACAATGTCAACTGCGTGACGAGTGGGTCGTTCAATACTCCAACCCATTACAAAAGCCTCCGGTATAATTCTTCATCGTCGTCAGCCACAGCATCAACAAAGCGCACATAATGCGTTACAATAGTGTAGCGGGTACCGCGCTTTTCTGAAGAATGACGAATAATGGCATAGTAGAAGCTTCCCCACTACACAAAAAGTATGATGATTTATGGCGTAGTGGGTACCATGCAAGTGCGCTTGTAGTAGTTTCCCCAAGAGTGTTTAAAAAAGGCTCCAGAAAGGCCACTCTCCCAGCTTTCGCTGTGGCTGTGCTGCGCGTTCCGTGCAGGCCTGGCGGTTTTTTATTACATGTTATCTTTCAGCAGCGAAGACATCACTACTGGTTCAGCAAGCCGAGATTTGGTTACCGAAGTGTTTATTCACGTTCTATTGCTCATACTTCAATTAGCTTATCTTCAAAATCGAATTCACTTGAATATGCGCACTGCTCTAATTCACTGAATTCAGATTTGATTCACCAGTATTCAACTTTATTTCACTCGTGAGTTACGTTTTATTATATCTAATTCCTTTACTTTGCACTTTGAATAACCGTATGTTCTAATTATGAGCTCTAAACGCTTGTCAGACCGTTGGCACATTTCTATGGCATTTACTACATAATTAAGAATGTCTTTTTTGTATCTACATTTTCTCAACGAGGCGTACCCAGAAGGTGTGCCTCTAGACTTGGCTATAATTGCTAACTTACAACACTTCAAGTAAGCCGAGGAATCTGCCTTGCAGAAATAAATCACGTCTCCTTAAAGGAGCCATCACGAGTGAAGGCAATGGAATGCTTTCAGACGCCAACAAGACAACAATGTAAACAAACGCTTGACCGTATAGAAAAATACCAAGTGAGCATAAATGAATGTTGACACCTCAAGTGAAGTACTGTAAAGAAGGAACCGCGTCTGACGAGTCTTGCCAACACCGCAGAGCTCCAGACGAAAGGCGCGACGCCCTGCTGACATCACCCTTTTGAAGCGAAAACCTCAGACGACAAAATTTCTAGTAATCATAAATTTGTTCATCGGTATATATTTGTTTGTTCAAATACAGGACGTGACCTGAGCCTTGTCGTGACAAGCGCTTACCGAGTCTGATGAAAATTGACAGACTACAGTCCTTCTAAGCGAATCAGGGCGTTCGACTTAAGGCACAAAACGTCAAGTGGCACGAAGGGAACGAGAGAAGAGAAATTGGTAAGGACATCGACCTTTGCATCACTCCTAAGAAAATAAAATAAATAAAAAAAAACAAGGACAGAGAGGCAGACTCACTCAGCAACGCTCTGCTGGGCATAACTAACTTAGAAGCACTGGTTCTGTCTACTTAAGCTGTTGCCAGGTTTTTCTTGCTGTGTATACGCATCATGAACGATGGGCTATTCGAATTGGACGTCCTAGTATACAGATTACGGATTAGTTCATCCACTGCGACCACCAATAAAGGTAGACTGAAATAGCTTTCAGCCAGCTGGAAAATGAATACCCGAGCGTAGAAAAGCGACTTTCTTAGAACTTCAAGATCGACCTTCAAGATCGGCAGTGCCTTCAGCGTAGGTTGAGTAGGATAGATCACTACATTCGAATGAACACAGCCTAGCTTGATCTAATTAAGCTGGTACTGCGCGCTTAGTGCGGCATTACTGTTTCACGCTTGGTTGGCTACAATACACTATGAGAGCTCAGGAAAAAAGTGGCGGATGAGCGACTGAATGTCACCGGCAATCACCATCGTTGTAGAGTGGAGTGTTTTAGGTGAAGCAACGCTCCAAGGAGCATTTCTGAGAAACAAACAAAATGAACGAAAAGCGTGTTTATTGATTTTATTTGTTTTTTTTAGTGATTTGTTTCTATGTTGGCTGCTTCGTTTATTGATGTCGTTATCTTCCCTTTAAGTCTCAGTAAAATGTAGAAATCGCTGATAAAGTTTCTTGCAAAAGCAAGGCTCTGCAAGACGTTGCACAAAATATCGAAGCACCAAACAAATGATCCGGCTGCACATTACATTGAAACATCAATCTTTCAAAAGAGACGCAATGGGTTTATGAAAAAAAAAACTGACTTCGTTTGGCAGATTACTACGCCTACGAGGAAAGACAAAAATTCTCAAGCTAATGAATTTAAGCAATAACGTAATAGTTTCAGGTGTTAAAATAATACAGAAAGATACGACGCTTCTGCGGATATTGCCCTGTCGTCTAGCAGAGAATAATATAAAGCTGCTGTGATACTTGTATTTATTAGCTTATAGTGTACATTATGAGACATGTCTAAAGTAGTTGAAATATCCCTCAATTATGGTGTCTTGTAGGTTTTTTGTGTAAATCAGGGTAATGCTATTCCTAATGAAGTGTTATATTTAGTTTCTTTACACTATATTTATTTAGCTAATCGTGTTAATTATTCTAGTCTACATGTCTGGCTCATATGTGTCTATTGCGCTTTTATTGAAAAAAAAGAGTACATCTGCTTCGTTGCTCCCGAGTAAGCTTGCATTACTCATAGTACAAATAAAGTGGATGCAGGTACCGTAGCGTTACATGTGTAAGGGAAAGGTCTAACAATCTAAAAACGGCATAGAAGAAGAAGAAGGAGAAAACATTTACTAACCACAGTCATCTATCAGGGGAGGTAGTCTGCCACACCATGCCTGTCAGCCACATCCCCGGCTGTATTTATGGCCTCAAGCTGGACCCCCGGGTTGTCAGACGACAGTACTTTGTCCTACGCCACAGGTAAGGGAGTGGCCACGCGATCAGGTGGGGGAGGGTATTCCATGCAGTTCCGGTGAATATGGGATAGGGTGGCTATTTTCAACAACGAAAAACACAACAAAAAGGTTCAGCCCTTTGACAAGAGTAACTTCTTGAAACAAACACGAGACCAATGGCTCAGCTTCCGTCTACGTAAGACGGTCGGCGCAAATGAGCATAAAAAACTCTGTTGAAATTCAGTTTTACCACATATGAAAGTCCAGCAGCTAGTAAGAAAGAGCACGGCGCCCGCCACGGTAGTCTAGTGGTTATGGTGCTCGACTGCTAGCCCCATAGTCGCGGGATCGAATCTCGGCCGCGGCGACCATATGTTCGATGGAGGTGAAAATGCTTGAGCCGGTTTAATTAGATTTAGGTGCACGCTAAAGAACCACAGGTGGTCGAAATTTCCGGAGATCATCACTACGGCGTCTATCATAATAATTACATTGCGATTTTTGGGCACTCTAGTGCAACATTTATTATAATTCATAATCATTGCTTTCAGGAGGATGACCCATGCTATCGATTTGTAGTTACACTTTCTTTCATAAGTTGACATCACGTCATGCCTTAATATTTACCAATTTTGTCGCACTTTTTCGTTCTCTGTCGTCTTTATAGCTACGTTTTCCTTTCAGCGGCACCTACCTCGTAACAACTGACGGCCACCTATTATCCTCCCTACTCCACCACATGACTCGGCCTCCTCTAACTTTTGCTCGTTATGCCTACTAAAAAAATCACGCCATATCCACGAAGTGAATGATGATGAGTGGGCGAAGCTCGATCGTTTTCATCCATGGCAGAAAGAGAATGTGTGGTCTGGAACGCGCTTATACTTGATGGTCATCAGCGTCATTGTTATCACTTGTAGTGGGTACATTCCACTATACTGCGTCATCGTCATCTTTATCGCGTGTAGTGGGTACATTCCACAATACTGGAACGCGCTTATACTTCATCGTTATCACGTGTAGTGGGTACATTCCACTATACTGCATCATTGTCATCTTTATCACGTGGAGTGGGTACATTCCACTACACGTGGCTACCTACCTACCTACCTACTACTACTACGACAACTACAGAGGAGGGACAAACCCACACCCTAAGGAGCTTCGCCCCTAATATTGCCACCAGCGGTCACACTAAAACGCGCTTATTCCTTCCACAGAACACTACTCGTTTCGTTACATCACTCCTCATTAGATATACGTGAGTCTTAACAAAGCGGGATCTCTGTTTACAAAAATTTCCAATGGCGCAACACCTGTGGACGGCAGTTCCCACAGCGGCAGTTCTTCAAAAAAGAAGAGGCTGGGCCTTAATGACACCAAACCTCTTTGTGCCCTTTCGGCAACGTACAGTCACGCTCCTAAGTAAAGAATACAAACCGCGGCGCTTTCGCAAAAAAAATAAAATAAAAATAAAAAATAAAATAAAATAAAATAAAATAAAATAAGTAGACGGCGGAACGGAACGGCAAATGGTGACAAAGGAAATCGACGACGGAAGAACAATGGCGAGACCTCTTAGGAGGAACCCGTAAGCCAGGATGTATCGCATGTACTGCGTTCTGTGAAACTCGAAGCAACGCTTCCCTTCCTCCTGCAACTACGGGATAAACGGAGGCAGCCACACCGGAGTGGTGTACGAATGAAGACCCGAGAACAAAGAGTGTGCCTGGACCCAAAGTCTGGGCTCAAACCCTGGTGCAGGCGCGACGACCGGAAAAAGCGTCAAAGGACACTTAGCCCCGACTTCCGCCCCAGGAGACTCGGACACAGCGGTGCAAGGCCTGAAGAGGAGAACGAACACAGAGAGTCGCTGCCGCTAGAAGGGAACAATGGGAACGCCCCGGTATGCCCCACCAAGGGAGGTGAAACTACAGCACACAACGTAAATCAACATGTAAAGAAAAACAAATCAGCGATAGTACACAGAGGCGCACCGGCGTCGAGTTTCCGCACCGGAAAACATGCGCACAATGGCCGCTGTCAGTTATCTTGTCACCCCGTCGCGGCCGTGGCGCGCGTCCTGCTCGGCGGGAATTTACCTCTCCTACAGTTTCTCGAGTTTACTTCACATCTCCGTTTTTACCTTATTTTCCCTCTTATCTCTCTGGCGGGTAACGGGAGATGGGCTAAGTAGGGGTTTGTCACTTAATACGTCTGGCGGAGGAGCCCGATAGACTGTCTGAGACAGCACGCTTTTGTTTTTTCGTTTTCCTCTGGGTCCTTCGCGGTTGACAGCGCGCTCATGATCAGCTTTCAAGAGACACTCGATAGAACTCGTGCTGAACGGTTGTGTCGTACGCGATCTCCTGGCCCCGGCGTAGCCCTCACCGATAGGTGCCCCGTCCTCGACCTCCTTCGACCATCTCCCTATCTTTTTCTCTCTTAATTCTCTTCTTCCTTCTTCTTGTTGGGTGCTGCGCGTAGTCCTTCCTTTCCGCTTTCTTTTCCTTCTTTTACTTATCTTTTTCCCCCCACTTACCGCTCCCCTCAATGCACTACGCCGTGCTCCCTATAGGGCTGCAGAAATTAGGTGCCTTTTTCCCTTCTTCTTCTAACCACCAACAACAACAAGCAAACGTCCTAAGGGAAGGCTGTAAAACGATGTAAGAATGAGCGAGTTGATTAAGGCTCACATTTAAAAAAGTGCGACGCAAGGCACAGAAGACGGCAGGACAAGGTGCTGAACTAACAACTTGTCCTGCGGTCTTCTTTACCGTGTGTTCCCGTCTTTTGCGCTGCTTTCAGAAATAAGATAAAGATCCCAAAAATTATCATCCTTGAAATGGTCTGTCCTTATAGCGAAGCTGAAGTCGAGAGGTCCGCGCGACAACTTGAAGAAATAATCTGCACATTTAAGTGTTCGCGCAATTACTGCTCTTTTTCTCTCTTTCCCCTTTACTTTCACTCTCCTTACCCTTCTTATTTTCCTAGTAGCGCAGGGTAGCAAACCACTCGAGCGTCTGTCTAACGTCACTCCACGGTCACTCCACGCCGATCACTCCATCCATTATAAGTGGCAACATTGCCGTCAAGAATAAAACCCCAAAATTGTTTGCTTGCCTGAAACCAAAACGTGTAATATCAGAGGTTGGCATATAAACAGAACAAAATATTTGCTTTCAACTGAGGTATAACTGTGATCATTAACTGAGGCCCTACACGCAGTACATTGCGTGTCAGTGCGGTCCAAACTGCAGATTTTCTCTAATCTCTCAATGCCTTGTAATTTCGAAAACTTGAGTGGTCGAAAAATATCTGAACAGAAAATATACATGCATCAGTGTAGGCATTGTTTACTAGGATAATTAGACATGGCGCTATATTATGGTGCCTCAAATACAAACGAAGCGTATCTCGTAAAATTTTTTGGAGGTGCACACGATGGCGAAATTGCATTGATTTGATTGGACTTCAACCATGTGAAACAAGCTCCACTGCTTCATACGTAAACCAGCTTGGGTATTGGCCTAAAAAAATAAAGTGCACTCTCAAAATTAGTTTTCTAGTAAACGCCAATAAGACGACGTAGGCGCCTAATATAGAGTGACACCTTCAATTGGAAGTTCAAGGTACATGGAAAAGAAACGGCCGTGTCCTGTTTTATTTCGGGGACACCACAGACAGGTGTCACCACCAGAAATAGCAAATGCCGAGAAAGGCATGGCGGTGATGACAGAAATCGATAAGATGGCAATCGTAAAGTAGATATACCACGTAGCTCACTGCGCCTGATTGACGCTTAGACGTTCCGCTGGCGTTCCTATGCCACATTGCATGTGGCGTAGCGACGTAGTCAACTATGTCGTCTTTTAACGCGCTAGCGTTAAAGAGCTCGTTTCGCAGAAATTCCAGCGTCGGCGTCGGCGTCGGTGTCGGTGTCGGCGCCGGCGTCGTTGGTTGTGAGCGAAAAATCATCATCTTGTCTGTGACCGACAAATCGAGAAAGATGCAAATAAAATAAATAATAAAAATTTTCGGGTCCGAGCGAGGATCGGATCCGGGTCGTCTGCGTGGCAAGCAGGTGTTCTACCACACAGCCATGCCTCTGCTTGGATATACTGTGAAAATAACTTCCTCTGCTTGGAAATGCAGTGAAAATAACTTACATGCTTCGCAAACGCAAGCGTCCTGTATATAGGCGTCGCAATATAACATGTAATATCCCAGGAATATTGCGTGGTACAAGCGTAAATTGCCATCGGGCGTCAGAATATGTGACTATCATAACGATTCCATAGTTTAAAGCCGGCCACCCATTACAAACGACACACACCTTACTGCGCGTATTCCCTTAACACCACGTAGTGGGTGCATAGCAAGTTCGAAAACATTTCCCACATTTGCCGCGCATAATTTCTCCTGGTTTAAACCATACTACCCATTACATAGTATGCACTAAGTGATTGAAGTACGCAGTAGGGACGGGATATCGCTATCGCGTTCAACTCTTAAAGGCGAAGCTTAAGGGTCCCCCAATTTTAGTTTTTTTTTATTCTTGAGCGCCTGGAAACGTTTCTCTCAAGTCGGTGTCATACGGAGATATATCTGAGATGCAGTCCTGCACAACCGCTGCTGTCTGAGTGCATTCTATTGTGAGTTTGTTTGAGCTCATTTGGGCTCATTTTAAGACGCAGTGGTACTCCGTTAAATGAAGATGACATCGAGGAAAATAGCCGAAGGGTCAGAGTGAAATACGCCTGCACAGACAGTGACATGCTAGCGCAGTGAGAGTGCTGTACAACGGTTGACAGCACTCCGGCTTACGCAAGCGCATCAATATGCATTAATTTGTCAAAAGGTATCTATCGATATTTAGTGATATAGTGTTCTACGCCCATTACGGCTGAATAAGCTTATAATACAAGTTATCCTCAGTACGCGCCCGGTACATTCGTGCGTAGTGTAATTCGAACTATGGCTAAGTTGTTGGTAACAAGACGTCTCCCTGTCCCGCGTATCCTCAAAAGCCGAAATATGCGTGATAGCGACTAGTACGCGGTCGAAACGTGCGCAGGGCGATAAACTCGGATAATGCAGAATTCGATATTACCCACAGAGATATTTCAGCAAGACTGCATGTGCAGGCACGGCTCAACCAGAGAACAAAAATAAGGTGAACGGGAAGGAAGGAGATGCGCACTCCCGAACCGTAGGACGAGTGGTGAGACCTATACAAATGATTCAAGTATTGGCCATCTGAATGCGAACAATGAATTTACGCTCCTCTTTTACTCATAGTGGTAGAGGTATGAAACAGATAATTCACAACCAAGTTTTTGTAACATGAAGCCGCAAGAAAGTCCATAGCGATTTTTCATAAATGAACGCTCCAAGTTAATAATTAATTAGTCGCTCCCCCCAAATGAGCAAACCGGGATGCCAGCTGAATTCCTTGTGGCTTCGTGCTACAAACGGATGGTTGTCCATTATCTCTTTCAAAGCCCTTGCGCCACCATGTGGGATTCCGCAGAACTCATTTGCAGTAGTGCAGCTACTGGTTGAAAAGCACTGACCTTCGAAATATGCGCTTCCCTTCGTCATTTGTCTTGTCCAGGATGCGCTCGACGATGAGCTGGCTGAGCAGGGAGGCAGTGAGTCCCGGCTCCAGGTAGAGCACGCAGTGGGCCACGTGGAAGTTGAACTCGGTGTCATGGAGCCAGTAGGTGTCCATGGGCGACACAAACCGCTTGTCATCCTCGCACAACACTCCCTCCCTCGCTGAGGCGCACGAGGTGCCCGCGTGTCGCAGCACCACGGCCACCGGGAGGAGCGACAGCAGCAGCAGCACCAGTGGAAGACCTGCGTTCACATAAACGAGTCTGATATTTGGTGTCCTACGCAAGAGCCATACTGCTGATTAGTGAAAAAGCATGTGCACGGCCACTCCAGTTTCACTTAAGTGGTCTCTACTTATGCTGCATTGTGGTTAATTCTGGAAAGCTGTAGCAAAGGAAGTCGACAAATAGCATTTTATTAGTTTCACCACAGGTTTTCTGAACATTGCCCATATCTGCCTGCCTAAAAACGTAAGCGCGCGACGAATACCTGTCAAATCTTTTTTTCCCCATAATCTACACCACGGAGATCTACACGAAGGTTCATTATTAATATTGTATTTCTCAAGTATGCCACCATACATGTGTGTGATCGGACATACGCTATTGTATGGCCATTCATTATTACGTTCATGGAAAAGCGATATTAACTCATTCACATTTATGTTATGATTACTATGCGGTAAAAGACTACTGGCAATACCTCTTACACCTTCCTTGACTTCATTGTCTGTTGTGTTGATTAGGTTATGTCTAACAAAGAAAACAGCCTTTGATCCAACTTCCTTGTTTTGTTCCATCATAGGGATGGCTCAGTTCCGGCAGACTTGATGCCTCAGGCAGTAGCGCGGATTTATTAGTCAGCTGCTGGTTCGCAATAGGGTGACGTGATACGTGACACCAACTGGAAAAAAGAAAATGTTCCACACTCGCCGTAATGTGTATAAGTAGTACTGGCTAACACTCCCAGGATTACACGCATATAAAGAAAATGACCGCCGCTGTAGCTAATCGGTCAAGCATCGGACGCGTTATCCGAAGATTGTAGGTCCCTTCTCGGCCGGCGCAAACGTTCTTTTCTCACTCATTTTAATTCATTTCCATTCATGTAATAGTACATTTAAATAATACATTCATGTACACTACATTTAAAGCCTACAAACAATGTTCTCTATCCCTTCTTTAGCTTCAATGTCTATTGGTTTTCACTAAGGCTCTGTCTATCTTGATAGAGAGGTACTGCTTAGGAAACTGACGCAGAATCGTATTGGAATGATGCTGTATTAACGGAGTTCTGTAAGTGAACACGAACTTTTTTTTATTATGATAAAGTGCGACTCTGAGTACAGGTCCATGGAGAAAAGATGGCGCAGCGCGATGCTGAAGGCGAGGAAGTTAACCGGAAGTCACACAGGAAGTGAAAAGTCACACAGTTCCTCATGCATTCGCATAAAACGACTTCAAGGAGACAGCCAACTTCCTTTTGTTTTCAGTGGATTGTATTGATCCTCCGAAGGCTACCTGCCCCTAAGGTGGTTTCGCACTGCCTCTGGGATCACAGGCTTCCAAGCTCTCATCCCCTCACGTGGTTTTAGATGCGAAGCATCTTATGAACGGGGCCTGTCCCCCTATTGTCCGCCGTAGCCAGATGACGATGCCGATGACGCTGCCATCACGGCACAACACATGCAAGGTACCCATTATACGCCATGACGATGACGCTGATGACCATGAAGAATAAGTGAGTTCCAGACCACACATTCTCTTTCTGCCATCACGGCACAGCAGATGGAATATACCCACTATACGCCATAACGATGACGATAACGCTGATGGCGATGAAGAATAAGCGAGTTCCAGACCACACATTCTCTTTCTGCCATCACGGCACATCAGATGGAATATACCCACTATACGCCATAACGATGACGATGACGCTGATGACGATGAAGAATAAGCGAGTTCCAGACCACACATTCTCTTTCTGCCATCACGGCACATCAGATGGAATATACCCACTATACGCCATAACGATGACGATGACGCTGATGACGATGAAGAATAAGCGAGTTCCAGACCACACATTCTCTTTCTGCCATCACGGCACATCAGATGGAATATACCCACTATACGCCATAACGATGACGATGACGCTGATGACGATGAAGAATAAGCGAGTTCCAGACCACACATTCTCTTTCTGCCATCACGGCACATCAGATGGAATATACCCACTATACGCCATAACGATGACGATGACGCTGATGACGATGAAGAATAAGCGAGTTCCAGACCACACATTCTCTTTCTGCCATCACGGCACATCAGATGGAATATACCCACTATACGCCATAACGATGACGATGACGCTGATGACGATGAAGAATAAGCGAGTTCCAGACCACACATTCTCTTTCTGCCATCACGGCACATCAGATGGAATATACCCACTATACGCCATAACGATGACGATGACGCTGATGACGATGAAGAATAAGCGAGTTCCAGACCACACATTCTCTTTCTGCCATCACGGCACATCAGATGGAATATACCCACTATACGCCATAACGATGACGATGACGCTGATGACGATGACGATGAAGAATAAGCGCATTCCAGACCACACATTCTCTTTCTGCCATGCCGATCGTGAACGCGCGCTTTCCCGCGAAAGGCAAAATGGCAACGCCGACCACAAGCTGCTACCCCGGTGCTGAGGACGCGGGAAGCGGCGGCTCAACGGCAGAAACACATTGTATATACCGTACACATCGTTGTCACTCATTTACATGCGCGAGTTGGCAATGCCACGGGTAATTTATGGCATGAATGATCCCCAGTGCTAGTCCAGCACATGGTGTCCCGTTACGCTCTCCGGTGCATTTCGCACGATTACAAACATCATACTACCATCAGGGGAAGGTGCATAGACATCGCCTTCTCAAACTTTAAACTAGAACCTTTGCAACAAGATCCCTTAACTTTATACTTTACGGACCACAAGGCCGTTATACTGAAAGGGTCAACGTTCTCCGGAGCTTAAAGACATCTACGATGATGAATAAAGAGCAACTTTACAAAACTCCCATGGCTGCTTCGCATACTACTCAGGGTTCCCTAACGGAGAGATGTGCGCGATTTTTTTAAATGCGAATGCATTTCATAGTGGGGCTATGTCAGGCATCCGGCGTTGGCGTTGTCCGCGGAGGAGGAGCAGGAGGATAGGTTGAGGAGGTGTGCGCGCCGGCAGGTGTTAAATGTGAAGCATCTTATGGCGAAGCTTAATCCGGTGGTGGTGGTGTGCGGCGTGACCACCCTTACTGCGCATGCGCAAACCCTCTAAAAAAATAAAAATAAAAAACCTCCTCTCTCCCCCTCTAGGCATCCCTCCCCGCGGCAACCACACCCTCACTGCGCATGCGCCTCCCCACACTCCCTCCCCTGCTACGCTCCCCCCTCTCTCCTCTAGGCATCCCTGCCCGCGCCGTCCACACTCCCCACTGCGCATGCGCGTCCCACCTCTCTTCTCCTCTCCTACGCTCCCCCCCCTCTCTTCTCTAGGCATCTCTGCGCACAGCGTCCACACTCCCACTGCGCATGCGCCCCCTCCCTCTCTCGCCTCGCGACGACGACACAGGCAGCGTCTGCAAGCGAGTTTCTTGGTTGAAAAAGCCGACTCCTCGCGCTGCACAACCGTTCACTGGCCATCCCGTATATATGGCAATGAATCTTGACCTCCAAGGTGGTGCCGGTGGGAGATTTCTCCTGTGCGTTGTTGAACAATAAAAATTCGCAGCGTGCGCGTTAACTAAAAGCGGACTGCGGCGGAGCTCGGCGAAGCTATATATGAAAAAAAAATTAAAAAAAATAAATAGAAAAGTAAAAAAAATTGAAAAAAACAAGAAAAAGCAAAAAATAGGCGCTGCGCCGTGCTCCCGACCGGGCTGCAGAAATTAGGCGCCTTTTCCTTCATCGAACCACAACCACCATATATAAATGGAGTGAAGCGCGCGCGAAATGCATTCGCATTTCCTCACGATTCCCTTCGGGGAGGTGGGGGCATTTTTTCAATAGCTCCGAGATCGGCCCTCCTTTGACCAAGCGACAGTGCCATGTCATGGCATCGTCATGTGACGTCACAGTATATGACGGAATAGCGAAGTCATTTATGACGTCACAGTGGTGTCCCAAAATGTGGCAATCTATAGCGTCCTCACATGATCATTTGTTGGTAAGTTTGTGTTCACGACGACAACGATTGCGAATTTTCGCGTGTAATGGAGATTTAAAGCTTTCGCCTTGCAAACAAACAAACAAAAAAAACAAAGCACGGAGAGAAAAAGGGAAAAACATGCGCAAGCGTAAAGAAGAACGCCGCGCTGGGCGAGTCGTTCTACGAAGCCCCTTTAGCGGAAGCACTTCGCTAGCACATTCCTCGGCATTCCAAGAAGCCAGCTCAGCAAACAGCCTGTCGTGTAGGCGTGCCAGACCTCTATCGCGGGCCGCTGTCTCTCGTTGCTGTCCAAAGACAGAGGACACCATCCACCGTTGCATCGCGGCCGCAATAGTCGCAGGCAGCAACACCAGGCATTCCAGTGCTGAAATGCAAAAGTGTTCGGAAACAACGCACCAAGCCAGTGCAGGCACGGAACAGATGTCTCGGTTCGAGAGAATCGAAATAGGCTCCTTGTCCGGAAGGATGGCTCTAAGCGATGAAGACGTGTAGGCCGCGACATACCCGGCCCTTTTCCCGTGGATTGCTTGGCGTCATCCGCAGTTGTGCAATGCTTTGATGCTTCATCGGAGCTTGACAGCAGTATGGTTTTCCGCGCGATGTTTCTTAATCATTGCTGACAGCCTCATCGACAGATGTGTTTCTTCTTTATGACTTGATCTAGAAGGCAGTGAATATTGGCCGATTCATCCAAAATGATTGTTTCATCGAACGATAGTTACTTCGTTGAATGATCGATAATAAGTTTTTATGGCGCAATGACAACTTACGTTGAAAAAATTAAAGGACACTTTGTACATTACAAAGTGTGTTCGGCGAAAGCGTGTGGCCATTCCACTGATTATGCCATGTCTTTTTTCTTTTCCATTCTCAGTGGGATAAGACACAAACCGAATGGGTGCGTGTTTTCTTCTTTAATTTTTTAACGCGAATCGCAGCGAGACGCGAGACTCATCTACCTCCGGCCGCATGCGTTAGTATTTTCTCGCGCTTTGCGCATCGTGCAAACGCCATCCGCGTTCCAGCTCTTAAATTGACGGACCCTTTGGAAATTTGAAAGTGTATTCTGTGAACGCCTGGGTCCATTGAGACGGCGTCCGTCAGAATGATTGCAAACTCTGGGCACAGCGACGCTACGAAAGCAAAGCGCGAGCGCTATAGAGTCCGACGCGACCGGCGTTCCGTCTGCGCATCCCGGCGGCCACCTGGCTCCGTGCCAGAGCTCGGACGGACGGACGGACGGACGGACGGACGGACTGACAGACAGACGGATGGATGGACGGACGGACGGATGAACAGACAGACAGACGGACGGACAGACGGACGGACGGACGCCGGACGTAGGTCGGACGGAGACCGGACGGACGTGAGCATGAGACATTAAAGGCTTTCGTCTTAAAGATTACACCATCTCCCGCTAAAGGGAACGATGTGCAGATGCGAAGCAGCGGGCGCTAACGCTTACACTGGCGGCGGCGTTGACGCTGGCGCTCATCGCAGCGTTGCACAGGAGAGAAACCTGGTGGGGCGCAAAGCACGCAGTGATGGACCGGTGTTTCCTACTGGAACATCCCAATCGCTGCTAATGTACAGTGAGAGACAGAAGACTCGGACTGGACACAGAGACCCGCAGTCCGCTTTTAGTTAACGCGCTCACTGCGAATTTTTTATCGTTCGACAACGCACAGGAGAAATCTCCCACCGGCACCACCTTGCAGGTCAAGATACATTGCCATATATACGGGGTGGCCAGTGAACAGTTGTGCAGCGCGAGCAGTCGGTTTTTTCAACCCAGAAACTCGCTAGCAGACGCTGCCTGCGTCGGCGTCGCGAGGCGAGAGAGGGGGGAGCGTAGGAGAGGGGATGACGCGCATGCGCAGTGAGGGTGTGGCAGGGATGCCTAGAGGGTGTGGCAGGGATGCCGCGGCAGGGATGCCGCGGGCAGGGATGCCTAGAGGAGAGAGGGGGGAGCGTAGGAGAGGAGAAAGGGGAGCGTAGTAGGGGAGAGAGGGAGCGGACGCGCATGCGCAGTGAGGGTGTGGCCTCCGCGGGGAGGGATGCCTAGAGGAGAGAGAGGTGGAGAGGAGGTTTTTTATTTTATTTTTTTAATGGGTTGGCGCATGCGCAGTGGGGGTGTGGACGGACGGACGGACACCGGACGGACGGACGGACACCGGACGCCGGACGGACACCGGACGGACGTGAGCATGAGACATTAAGGGCTTTGGCCTTAAAATCGCCAGACACGGCAAGAATGAGCTCTCAATGACACGCGATGCATTGACGTATGTGGCTGTATAATAGAGGCTGAACTCTCCCTCGTAATAAATGGGAAATTACAAAGTCATTAAAATATGACTATGGCAAATGAGTTTAGCAAACTAAGGTAATTGAGCTCCATTATGTTGCACTGCGTCGGCCTTCTCCCGAAGGCATTCATCAGTACGGCTTTCTTTATCGTTTATTGACTACAGTAAATAATTTGAAACTATACTAACAGAAGTACCTTCACACGACACGTACTAACCAGTAGAATGCCATAATCTGCGAAGTCTGACGCATCTCTTCACAATGCGACGCACCTCACTCCGTTGTCAGTGTACCAGCTCTGAGCGCGGCAGTAAGGTGTTGCGCACCATCTCCATTCCTACAGGATCATGAGGTCGGATGCAACATCATCCTTTCCCTTCGCAACACACCCTCCCTCACAAGCCTTCTCCCATTCGTCCATCTTGCGACACAACACACTTCACTCTTCACCCTTTCGTTATATCGCATGCCACGAGGTCACCACACTTTGATGATGTAGGCTTATGCCACAGGAGCGAAGAAAAGACACGCCTGAACCATAATCGAAGCCAGCAAGGAACATGAGGCGTGGCTTCATGTGCCCAGCCAAGCGCCGTCCTTATTTTCTTCACTTGCGGTCGCGCGCTCTCTGTTTTGCGCGCCGCCCGAATGAGGGCGCTACAGGGCCCCCCCATGTAGACTGGAAGTCGGAATGTGACACGCCGTTTTTGGTAGTCCAACGGGAGGTCAGGCGTAGATGAGAGGCCTTCTATGGCGGTCTCCAGGTACGCCGGCTTAAGTCGGTCCAAGCTGACTGTCTCTTCGCGGCCGTTCTGAAGAAGAGTGGCAGTTTTGGAGGTGCGGTTGAGGACGCGGAATGGTCCGTCGTAGGCTGGTGTCAAAGGTGGTCTGACCGCGTCGTGGCGCACGAAAACGTGCGTTGAAGTTGCCAGATCAGGGTGGACAAATATGGTCTTGTGATCGGAAGGTCGGGGTGGAGTGGGCCGGAGGTCTTGAACACAGTCGATGAGGCGTTGTAGGAACTGTTGTGGCTGATCTGGTAG
The DNA here is from genome assembly GCA_030522465.1 of Rhipicephalus appendiculatus. Taxonomy (NCBI): domain Eukaryota; kingdom Metazoa; phylum Arthropoda; class Arachnida; order Ixodida; family Ixodidae; genus Rhipicephalus; species Rhipicephalus appendiculatus. Next base: position 35,457 of record JALIZH010015605.1, read on the forward strand.
GTGCGTTGACGTGAAGAAATCTCCAGGGAGCCGCAGAGAACTGCCATACACCAGCTCTGCTGCTGAGCACTGTAGATCTGCCCGGATGACAGCCCGTAAACCTAGGATCACCAGTGGCAAGGCATCAACCCAGGTGGTTCTATTGAGGCGGGTGGTCAGGGCGGTCTTCAGTTGTCGGTGAAGGCGTTCCACCATGTCGTTGGCGCAGGGATGATAAGCAGTGGCGCGGCAATGCCTGGCTCCCAGGATGCGGTTAAGGCAAGTAAACAGCGAGGACTCGAATTGACGTCCACGGTCTGTGGTCACGGTGCCAGGACAGCCAAAACGAGATACCCACGTAGAAATGAAAGCACGGGCAACTGTCTCGGCGGTGATATCTTGAATGGGAACAGCTTCCGGCCAGCGTGTGAAACGATCGACCATGGTCAGTATATAACGGTACCCCTGAGACACTGGTAGAGGGCCCACAATTTCTAGATGAACATGGTCGAAACGACGGCCCGGTGGAAGGAAAGGTTGGGGAGACGTCTTAGTATGACGCGAGACCTTTGTCATCTGGCAGGGCAGGCACATGCGTGTCCAAGCGCGCACATCACCGTTGATTCCGGGCCAGACATAGCGCTGGGCGAGAAGACGCTGAGTAGCCCGAATGCCGGGGTGACAGATGTCGTGTAAGGAGTGGAAAGCGGTGCGTCGTAATGAAGCGGGAACAAAAGGGCTTGGAAGGTCAGACAAGACATCGCACCACAAGGGCTCAGATGACAATGGATGAGGTACCAGGCGTAGTCGGAGAGAACGGGGGTTCTCCGGAAAAGCGGCGAGCTCTCTATCATTTTGCTGTGCGGAGGAGAATGAGGCCCAGTCGATGGTTGGAGATGGAGAGTCAACCGCGGCTATACGAGAAAGGGCATCTGCGGCGGTGTTGTCCGCGCCTTTCACGTGGCGGATATCAGTCGTGAATTCCGATATATAAGCAAGATGGCGGAGTTCACGGGGCGCATACTTGGATGAGTTTGTGCGGAAAACATACGCCAGTGGCTTATGATCAGTCAGCACGTAAATTGAGCATCCTTACAGAAAATGCCGAAAGTGCTGTATCGCAGTGTAAATGGCCAGTAACTCCCGGCCGAAGACGCTGTAGCGGGTCTCAGCAGGAAGTAGCTTCCGAGAGTAAAACGACAAGGGTCTCCACTCGGAGTCAATGCACTGCTGTAAGACGGCTCCAACGGCCACACTGGATGCGTCCACCATCAACCGAGTAGGGGCGTTGCTGCGCGGATGCATAAGAAGCACGGCGTTAGCGATAGCTTGCTTGGCAGCAGCACAGGCGGCCTGGGCCTCTGACGACCACGGAATGGCAGAGGATGGGCCGGTGGTTGACCGAAGAAGGTCGGTCAGTGGTCGAAGCAGTTCGGCACAGTGTGGTATGAAGCGCCTGGAAAAATTCACAAGCCCCAGGAATTGGCGTAACTGGCGCAGTGTTGTAGGCCGAGGATAATCCTGGATTGCTTTAACGTGGGCGGGAGAGGGTTGTCTCATGCTCACGTCCGTCCGGTGTCCGTCCACCCATCCGTCCGTCCGTCCGTCCGGTGTCCGTCCGGCGTCCGTCCGTCCACACCCCCCACTGCGCATGCGCCAACCCATTAAAAAAATAAAAATAAAAACCTCCTCTCCACCTCTAGGCATCCCTCCCCCCGGAGACCACACCCTCACTGCGCATGCGCGTCCCCCTCCCTCTCTCCCCCTCCTACGCTCCCCCCTCTCCCCTCTAGGCATCCCTGCCCGCGGCGTCCACACCCCCACTGCGCATGCGCGTCACCCCCTCTCCTACGCTCCCCCTCTCTCGCCTCGCGACGCCGACGCAGGCAGCGTCTGCTAGCGAGTTTCTTGGTTGAAAAAGCCGACTGCTCGCGCTGCACAACTGTTCACTGGCCACCCCGTATATATGGCAATGGATCTTGACCTGCAAAGTGGTGCCGGTCGGAGATTTCTCCTGTGCGTTGTCGAACAATAAAAAATTCGCAGCGTGTGCGTTAACTAAAAGCGGACTGCGGGTCTCTGTGTCCAGTCCGAGTCTTCTGTCTCTCATTGCCGATTAGCAGCGATTGGGATGTTCCAGTAGGAAACACCGGTCCATCACTGCGTGCTTTGCGCCCCCCAGGTTTCTCTCCTGTGCAACGCTGCGATGAGCGCCAGCGTCAACGCCGCCGCCAGTGTAAGCGTTAGCGGCCGCTGCTTCGCATCTACACATCGTTCCCTTTAGCGGGAGATGGTGTAATCTTTAAGACGAAAGCCTTTAATGTCTCATGCTCACGTCCATCCGGTGTCCGTCCGACCTCCGACCGGCGTCCGTCCGTCCGTCTGTCTGTCCGTCTGTCTGTCTGTTCATCCGTCTGTCCGTCCATCCATCCGTCTGTCCGTCCGTCCATGTCCGTCCATCTGAGCTCTGGCACGGAGCCAGGTGGCCGCCGGGATGCGCAGACGGAACGCCGGTCGCGTCGGACTCTATAGCGCTCGCGCTTTGCTTGCGTAGCGTCGCTGTGGCCAGAGTTTGCAATCATTCTGACGGACGCCGTCTCAATGGACCCAGGCGTTCACAGAATACACTTTCCAATTTACAAAGGGTCCGTCAATTTAGGAGCTGGAACGCGGATGGCGTTTGCACGATGCGCAAAGCGCGAGAAAATACTAACGCATGCGGCCGAAGGAAGATGAGTCTCGCGTCTCGCTGCGATTAGCGGTAAAAAATTAAAGAAGAAAACACGCACCCATTCGGTTTGTGTCTTATCCCACTGAGAGTGTAAAAGAAAAAAAGACATGGCATAATCAGTGGAATGGCCACACGCTTTCGCCGAACACACTTTGGAATGTACAAAGTGTCCTTCAATTTTTTCCTTTGGATGATATGTGATGGCCCAAAAACTCGAGTTCAGATGCGCCGAAAATACACTTCGAGGCATTCACAACGAGGCCGTACTCCTGTAGACGCTGGAATAGAGCACGAAGATGCTGCTCATGATCTCCAGGTGTGCGGCTGGCGATGAGGACATCGTCAAGGTACGCAAACACAGTAGGGAGGCCCCGTGTGACCTCAGAAATGAACCGCTGGAATGTTTGAGCCGAATTGCGGAGTCCAAAAGGCATCCGCACGTATTCAAACAACCCAAAGGGCGTCGTGATGGCGGTCTTAGGTATGTCCGCGGGCTCAACAGGAATCTGGTGGTACGCCTTAACAAGGTCCACTTTGCTGAAAATCGTGCAGCCGTCGAGGCGCGACGTAAAATCCTTGATGTGAGGTAGGGGATAGCTGTCATGGACAGTCTTGGCGTTCAACGCTCGATAGTCCCCACAAGGACACCAGTCCCCGGGATCACGCTTTGGCACTAAATGCAGCGGGGAAGCCCAAGCGCTTGACGAGGGCCGTATAATGCCGAGCTGCAGCATGTGGTCAAACTCCCGTTTGGCGATAGCTAGGCGGTCCCCAAACAGGCGGCGTGGTCGAGCGGCTGCTGGTGGACCACGGGTGACGATGTGGTGTGTCACCGTATGTTTAGGCGGCTGAGTGAGATTGCACGGTGTCGTTAACTCCGGGAAACTCGCCAAGATTTTTTCAAACGCTGAGGAGGGTATCAGCATGCGGATGGCCATAGGAGCGATGTCGGACAGGACTCCCGAGGTGGAGAGACGAGTTTGACAGTCTATGAGGCGGCGGTGCCGCACGCTGACGTCCAAATCGAAGTATGAGAGGAAGTCCGAGCCAATGATCGGTTGAACCACGTCTGCGATGACGAAAACCCACCGGAAAATGCGGCGAAGGCCGAAGTCGAGGGTGAGAGATCGGAGTCCGTATGTCGCTATAGACGAGGCGTTGGCAGCGTGAAGTGACTGCCCAGGTGACTTCGAACGATCAGCCTTAGTCGGGGGGCACAAGGCTTATTTCCGCGCCCGTATCTATAAGGAACCTGGCACCGGATAGCTGGTCTGTTACCATGAAAAGGCGGCTGGGACGAGAAGTGAGATCACACGCCGCCGTCAGTGATCCCGGCGGGCGTTTCCCGGCCACGAACAGGGAGGTGTGCACTTCGTGGCTCGGTGTCGGAAACGCCGGTGGCACCAGCAGAGAGGTGGAGGGCTGGGACTCCGAGCATCTCGTGTGCGTGGAAGAGCTCGAGGACCGGAACGAGGCGAACGAGTCTCCTGCAGGGGGGCTCCGGAGTGCGGCAATGGAGGCGGCGAGTTCGTCGAGGCGGGCCTCAAGACGCGAAATCGCTGTGTCTGCTGGTGGTAAGACAGCGTTGACAGATGGGGAGGTCGCTTCATGAACTTGATCGGCGAGCTCCGCCAGGCGGTCGAGGTTGACGTCGCCGGCCGCCGCGAGGACGAGGCGGATTGGCTGAGAAAGGCGTTGGAGGAAGAGCTCGCGAAGCAACGCTGAGTGGGCAGAGACGTCGTGTTCCCCAAGAAGCTGTCGCATTCGGCGCAGTTGGGAGGGGCGCCTGTCGCCAAGGTCCCCCCTCTGCAAGGAGCTGCTGTAGTCGGACGCGTTCCGACGGCATAAATCGCTCCAGCACCTTGGTCTTAAGGTGCTGATATGGCGTAGTGTCCGAGGGGGTTGGAGAGGACGTCGGAGAGCTCGCTGGCAACATCAGGAGGAAGGACTGAGGCTACGTGGTAGTAGCGTGTCGTTTCCGAGGCAATGCGGTACAGGTAGAATTGCGCCTCGACCTGGTGAAACCAAACTTGCGGGTTCTTTGGCCAGAAGGATGGGATACGCAGTTGCACCGCCGAGACGTCATGAAGACAAGAGGCTTGTTCAGTTGAGGGTGCGTTCGAGTCAGTCATTGTCTTCGTCCTAGGTCGCCACTTGTAGGCTTATGCCACAGGAGCGAAGGAAAGACAGGCCTGAACCATAATCGACGCCAGCAAGGAACATGAGCCGTGGCTTCACGTGCCCAGCCAAGCGCCGTCTATTTTTTTCACTTGCGGTCGCGCGCTCTCCGTTTTGCGCGCCGCCCGAATGATGGCGCTACAATGACTATCACCGTTCTACCGATAAATCAATGAAGAGGCCATGTTGCGATCGCATTCACTGTCTCACCCGTTTTTCTCAAACACCGCTCACCACAGTTTGCTTTATTGTTTTTTACAGCTCTTTGTTTTTCCTTCATAAGGTACGCCAAGCGTTTTCCACTCTATGTGTTTATTTTTGCGTTGTCCTTAAATTCTTCCCAAGCTCATTCGTTGACCTCCAAGTTTCAGAAATGATAGCACGCGTTTATCTGTGGGGACAGTAGTATGCTGCCGGCCACGATTGCATAGCGACTGCCGTATGCAACGGTACTACTTATTGTTCCGCAAATTAGCCTCCGGTGATTACAGCCGGCTGCAAGTAATTCTCACTTCGAAATATCTCTTCACTCTCTTCTGCTCTCGCTGTCGTTTTCCACTTCGCGTCCCTCAATCAACTCTAGATTTCCATTTTCAGTCACAGTTTCTTGAAAAACCCGCTCTTTGCACTTAATTGCCAAACTTTACACTTAAAGCCTAGCAAAAAAAAAAGCTCTTTTATACACGATCGTCCATATGTTGATTTTATGCACAATCATCCATTGACTGATGACAAAACACTAATTGACGTACAAATAAAGACACACAAAAAAAAGAAACACCTCCCCGAAGGGAATCGGGAGGAAATGCGAATGCATTTCGCGCGCGCTTCACTCCATTTATATATGGTGGTTGTGGTTCGAAGAAGGAAAAGGCGCCTAATTTCTGCAGCCCGGTCGGGAGCACGGCGCAGCGCCTTTTTTTTTTGCTATTTTTTCGTTTTTTTTTATTTTTTTTATTTTTAAAATTTTTTTTTTTCATATATAGCTCCGCCGAGCTCCCGCGATGCGAGCGCCCTCACGCGTCAGAGCGCGCTCCTCCTCTCCACTCAGAGCGGAGAGAAAACACCTGCCGCGGACAACGCCAACGCCGCACAACGCCGGATGCCTGATAAAGCCCGACTATGAAATGCATTCGCATTTAAAACACCTGCCGCGGACAACGCCAACGCCGCACAACGCCGGATGCCTGACATAGCCCGACTATGAAATGCATTCGCATTTAATACAAACGCTGGACTGCTAATTTCGTGGGCTGCTTCATCAATATCATGGCTCGCCAACTGGCCTGTCAGTTCATATTGAACAATCATCTAGATCAAATCATGGCGTAAGTAGTAGTAGATCTATGCCCCCCCCCCCTTCTCCAATAAAATATGAATGTTCCCTTTCCCTGCCCTTGTACAATACTTTGATTTACATTCACTACCGGCTTCTTCGCCAAACCCCGCAGTTGGTAGGAGGTAGTTCTAAGGAGCAAGCAAGAAGGCAAGCAAAAACGACGCGTAGCACGCATTGGAGCAATGAATGAAAGACGAAGGTAATACTGACAAATAAGTTTTGGGGTCTTACGTGCCAAAGACACCAGGTGGTTATAAGTGACGCCGTAGTGGAGCACTTCGGAACTATCGACCACTTGTTGTTCTTTACCGTGCACTTGAATATAGGAAGGCGGGCCTACAGCATTTCACCTCCATTGAATGCCACCGCAGCGGCCGGGTTAGAAATCTCGGCTTGAGTGATGGAGACGCAAAGGAAGATTGTCTGCTGAGGTTTTAAATGCGAATGCATTTCATAGTCGGGCTATGTCAGGCATCCGGCGTTGTCCGGCGTTGTCCGGCGTTGTCCAGCGTTGTCCGCGGAGGAGGAGGAGGAGGATAGGTTGAGGAGGTAAGCGCCGGCAGGTGTTAGATGTGAAGCATCTTATGGCGAAGCTTAATCCGGTGGTGGTGGTGGGCGGCGTGACCACCCATACTGCGCATGCGCAAGCCCTTTAAAAAATATAAATAAAAAACCTCCTCTCTCCCTCTCTCTCCTCTAGGCATCCCTCCCCGCGGCAACCACACCCTCACTGCGCATGCGCCTCCCCTCCCTCTCTCCCCCTCCTACGCTCCCCCCTCTCTCTCCTCTAAGCATCCCTCCCCGCGCTCCCACTGCGCATGCGCGTCCCCCTCTCTCTCCTCTAATACGCTCCCCCCCTCCCTCCTCTAGGCGTCCCTGCCTACAGCGTCCACACCCCCCACTGCGCATGCGCGTCCCCCCCCTCTCTCTCCTCTCCTACGCTACCCCCCCTCTCTCGCCTCGCGACGCCGACGCAGGCAGCGTCTGCTAGCGAGTTTCTTGGTTGAAAAAACCGACTGCTCGCGCTACACAACCGTTCACTGTCCATCCCGTATATATGGCAATGGATCTTGACCTCCAAGGTGGTGCCGGTGGGAGATTTCTCCTGTGCGTTGTTGAACAATAAAAATTCGCAGCGTGCGCGTTAACTAAAAGCCGACTGCGGGTCTCTGTGTCCAGTCGGAGTCTTCTGTCTCTCATTGCCCATTAGCAGCGATTGGCATGTTCCAGTAGGAAACACCGCTCCATCGCTGCGTGCTTTACGCATCTCCAGTTTTAAATACGAATGCATTTCAAGTGCGTGAGGGCGCTCGCATCGCGGGAGCTCGGCGGAGCTATATATGAAAAAAAAATTTAAAAAAATTAAAAAAAAAGAAAAAAAAGGAAAAAAGAACAAAAAGAATAAAACATGAATAAAAAAAGAAGAAAAAACAGAACAAAAGCAAAAAAAAAAAAAAACAGGCGCTGCGCCGTGCTCCCGACCGGGCTGCAGAAATTAGGCGCCTTTTCCTTCTTCGAACCACAACCACCATATATAAATGGAGTGAAGCGCGCGCGAAATGCATTCGCATTTCCTCACGATTCCCTTCGGGGAGGTGGGGGCATTTTTTTTTTAGCGCAACAAAAAACAAGGACCGAGAAAGGCGTGACACACATAGCGCCTGTGTGTGTCACGCCTTTCTCGGTACTTGTTTTTTCGTGCGCTAAAAAAACCTCAGTATGACATACGAACACGCCCAAAGCACTACGTTATTAAGATTGTCTGCATGTGCATTGAAAATGGGTGGGTTGACCGGTTGCCCTCTAAAGTTTATCAATTTTCCACACGCCTAGTACGCACGAGTATGCGTTATACGTCGCCAAAGACACGGTCTCATACATCGCAAACTTGCGGTCCTTCCAGGGAGCGCCTCAGCGTACTTTTTAATGAGACATGAACGTCCATATTTCTTTGGCGGCACCCCGCCATCGGTTCACTCTTGCTCGAACCATTAACAACGCCAGGCTGCCTGAACGTCTAGTTTTGCAAGCGGTGGCTTTCTCACGCTTCCCGTTTTCCTTTCTTCAAGCTCCTCTTCCTTCATTCTTATCTTTCTTCAAGCTAGAGTAGTCGCTGTTGAAACCAAAAGCCACAGCGCAAGACGGCGGTGTTCTTTTTTTGTTCTCAGTTCCAGCAACTGTTGGAACCGTAAATCCCTCTTTAATGAGAAGGAATGACACATCCGCCTCAGCTCCCTAATGGAAAAGTTAAGGAAGCCTTCCAAACGGTCTTGTCTACGAGGTAAAAAAGGAAAACGCAGTCTCGCCTGTAGGTCTTCGCGCAATTTTTATCAGCCCCGTTTTACACATTTGCGCACACTCTAATTCGTCTTAGTATTTTATTGCGTGTCTTGCGAAAAGTTCCTTGGACAGAGGAGCGAGAGGAACCGCGTCCAGAAAGCGGGATTTTTCTCCGAGCACCGATAACGGATTGCCGCCGGATAAGAAGTTAAACGACACTTGATTTGGAGCCAAGCCGGGCAGTTCTGCTTAGTCAGCCGAGAAAGCTATCGGCTGGTACTTACTGCGTTCGCTAGCCTTACCCGCTTCGAAGGTGTTTATATAAATTTTGGATCAGTTTACCTGCGTTCGCTTTTATGCGTTTCGAGAAATGTTATTCTGGCGTGTGTGGCGCAGTACGTGGAATATGCGGCGAGTTTTCGTTTGCACGGCATTCACAAACTCGTTCAAAAATGATTACCGCAACTTTCTTGAATTTTGACGGAACGCACCTGCGATGCGGGAGAAATGATTCATCACGTTTTTTTTTCTTCTCGCCCGTAGCGTTCCAAGTGAGACCGCTGAACTCACGCGCCGTAAAAAAAATATTTTAAGCTACATCTTCTCGAACGTTTAAACTTGCTCACGCTTGCGGGCGCCTCTGAAGAATACTGAGTGTTAACATTTTGTTTCGCGTTTCCCTAGCGGCTACACTTGTATGAGCCCTTGATGCTTGTTTATTTGCTGCTGGAATTTTTATCATACCACCTGATTATCCATTTAGCCGATTCCTTTCTCTTAGACTTAAGCGTTCTTTTACTGAAGAACAAAAGCAGGAGCTTTAAAGTGCGTTAAACGAGAGTAGTTGACCTATGAGCAAAAAGGGCGGTGAAATGTGCAAACGAAAACATGTCTGTCAAAACTTTGAGCCTATGATCACTGAAATAAATCAGAAAAATGACACCATCTCCCACTAAAGGGAACCATGTGGGGATGCGAGGTAGCGCTGGTGTTCACTTGTGTTTCCATTTGTTGTTTCCATTTGTATGTTTCCGTATATGTTTGATTTGTGCGTGGAGTTGTGTATCAGCGGTCCTGCTTACGCTGCTTGCGCTGCTGTCACAGCTTACGTTACCAATGCCGCTACAACTGGCGTCAACGCTGAGATCCATAGCGCCGTTGCGAAGGAGAGTGCAACGTTGCGAGCGCGCGTAGCATTATATACGAGCGCACAGCTGCGCCGGAGAGAGAGAAACGGGAGATGACAAACGAAGCGGCGGCAGCGCTCACGCCACCTCCTCCACCCCACCTCCTCCCACCTCCTCGCGCTCACGAGAGGAGACGGGGGGAGAGATGGCGCAAGCGCAGGAAGGGTGGTCAGGCCGCACACCACCGGATTAAACTCCGCTCTAAGCTGCTTCGCATCTAATAAAACAAGGAGGCCCTAAAGTTGTCCTTATATATTTTAAAGTATGAAGTTATTTGACATTCGGCACAAGCGATACCACCAAGTACGCACGGTTACGAAACATGGGAGGGAAAATCAAATTTACCCGCCTCAAACCATGTGACATGTTACTTTAATAAGGCGTACCAAATGACTAGCCCTTGTTTTCACGTATGAGTCAGCGAAGCGCCGGGAAGTGCGCCCAGCGGCTTTCTGCGGCGGCCTGTGTGCTCTGGCTGAAAACGCGTCGCATCGATGCTCTCATCACTCCTTGTGCGGACACCGTACGCAAGAAATAATGGTTCAGTCAGGTTAACCGATGCCAAAGCTCCACTGTGCAGTCATTCTTACTCTTCGGAAGAATCGCGTATCATTTAACCCAGAAGCGCCGATGACTCGGCCACTACGCTAAGCGTATACCTTCGCTGGGAGTCGTACGGGTCATATTTGGTTGGACCGATCTCAGCGCAGGTGGCTCGCGAAGGTTGAAGTTGGCGCATTTCTCAAGCCTCTAACAGTTACATTAAAGTGTAGCCGAGCTTAGCAAAACTGTAAGGATTGCCAGAGATACGTGTGAGTTGTTTTGCCGACCGGTGTTGTTTTTCTAGCGTGCTAGTACATGCCGCGGCACCGTAAGTCGTATCGGATGCCGGATCGTAACGTTCGTAGATTATTCCTCGGCCAGCACTGCGAAGGATCGTTCCAACTGTATTTGTAAGCGCGGAGCTATAGACTTGGACATGAGCGGCTGCACCGCATTGAGCTGATATGACAGAATGCGACCTGATAATTGCAATTTAATAACGAAAACGGCGCTGAATAATATGTAGTTCTATCAAAAAAAAAGGTCGACGTGCCTACAGAGTTCCTAACGATCACCAGATACTTACACGTGCTCGGTGTATGTTTGTCATTAAATGCGCACAATAGAGATGTTTCGCCACCGGCACTAGAAGGGGGCAAGACATCATGGGTCATACACCGGTTGCTGTACGTATGGTTGTGCGTATATTTGTTTGTCAATGTTGTGTGTATGTACATAGGCAATAAAGAAATAAAAAAACATGGCTGATCCCTCCGTCATAGGAATCGGTATAACACGAAAGTGAAACGCGTCTTCGCAGAAGTAGTGCTTATTGTGTAGCGATATATGAGAGCTTGTACAATGTCTATTGGTGTTTGACAGCTATAGCACCGTTTGACGTGGACACACCCACGCTGACGCCTAGTGGCAAATCTCCATCGCGACGACTTACGCCCATGGTCATGAATTAACCGTTGTTGTAGCTGAAGTCGTCCCCATGTTATACCTGGACACAGCGTATTGTGACTCAAGCGCAAAGACACCAACAAGCACGTAATGAACACTGGCACTCGATATGCGCGTCGTCAAAGAGAAGTGGTACGGTGTGCGCTCCTGAGTAAAAATTGAAGGACACTTTGTACATTCCAAAGTGTGTTCGGCGAAAGCGTGTGGCCATTCCACTGATTACGCCATGTCTTTTTTCTTTTACACTCTCAGTGGGATAAGACACAAACCGAATGGGTGCGTGTTTTCTTCTTTAAATTTTTACCGCGAATCGCAATGAGACGCGAGACTCGTCTTCCTCCGTTCGCATGCGTTACCCCCGTATTCAGAAACGCTCCTTGACTTGAACTTGACTTGCAACCGCCTCAAGGCAGCGCATTCGAAACGCGTTTCTGCTGCCATGGCACCGCCTAAAGACAGTGCGTTCGAAACGCGTTTGTGCTGCTTGAAGGCGTCGGCAAGTCAAGTTCAAGTCAAGGAGCGTTTCTGAATACGGGGGGTATTTTCTCGCGCTTTGCGCATCGTGCAAACGCCATCCGCGTCCCAGCTCTTAAATTGACGGACACTTTGTAAATTAGAAAGTGTATTCCGTGAACGCCTGGGTCCGTTGAGACGGCGTCGGTCAGAATGATTGCAAACTCTGGGCACAGCGAAGTTACGCAAGCAAAGCACGAGCGCTATAGAGTCCGACGCGACCGGCGTCCGTCTGCGCATCCCGGCGGCCACCTGGCTCCGTGCCAGAGCTCGGATGGACGGACGGACGGACGGACATGGACGGATGGACGGACGGACGGACAGACGGATGGATGGACGGACAGACGAACAGACAGACAGACGGACGGACGGACAGACGGGCGAACGGACGCCGGACGGAGGTCGGACGTACACCGGACGGATGTGAGCATGAGACATTAAAGGCTTTCGCCTTAAAGATTACACCATCTCCCGCTAAAGGGAACCATCTGTAGATGCGAAGCAGCGGGTGCTAACGCTTACACTGGCGGCGGCGTTGACACTGGCGCTCATCGCAGCGTTGCACAGGAGAGAAACCTGGGGGGGCGCAAAGCACGCAGTGATGGACCAGTGTTTCCTACTGGAACATCCCAATCGCTGCTAATGGGCAATGAGAGACAGAAGACTCGGACTGGACACATAGACCCGCAGGCCGCCTTTAGTTAACGCGCACGCTGCGAATTTTTTATCGTTCGACAACGCACAGGAGAAATCTCCCACCGGCACCACCTTGCAGGTCAGGATCAATTGCCATATATACGGGATGGCCAGTGAACGGTTGTGCACAGTGATGTTCCGTGCAGGGAATTTTCCCTTTTTCAGGGAATTTTCGACAGTCATTTTGGACGAAAGGGAAAAAGGGAATCTTCGCGATATTGCAGAGAATTTTGAGGGGCGGCGAAATTTTTTTTTTTATAACGATCAAAAGACTGTGGACATGAGGCTTCCGCATGTCGCAATCGTTTCTGGCGCATGTAGCGCGCCAAACCACAGCCTCGAAGGTTCGTTTTTAAAGACCATAGTCTTTCTTGGGATAATTCAACGCAGAAACATTGATGACATTGATTTGACTGACTGCTGGTTTGTGCGGCCAGTGATTCAGCTGCCCGGCGAAAGTTTAAGCCCGTGCTCAAAGCCCGCCCATCTTGATTTGGTGAATCTGCAAACGCAGACGCAGAGCGCATTTTCTCGTGGGTGAGCGACGTCAAGACACGGAAGCGCAATAGGTTAGGCAGTTACACACTGAACGCCACGATGGTGACGCGTTCAAGATTCCACTCAAAAGGGATCTGCCGTAAAAGGGATCTTCACACACAGCAGAACACTCGAGTGAACTAAAGCAGAAGATGAACAAGCCGCCGAAGATGTCGGTTTTTCGGTTTGTCCAAGAGGGCTGACATGTTCTAGTCATTGTGCTGTGATCCTAGCTTTATATATTTTAAATACCTTGCTTTTTTTTCAGTTCGAGGCACACAAAAGTTCTGCAGTCAATTGAAAGGTTTCCCAGTCAATATATATTCTAGTCATTTCACATTTATTTATTTTTTTCTTTACGGTAGTTTGCAGAACCGTTCCTAATCAAGTCAATAAAATGTTAAATACCACCACAAAAAGCTTGTTTTATTTATCAATATTTAGTCACCATTATTGAAAAGCTGACGTTTTTTTGTACAAAATGTGGTGCATATAGATACAGAGCGTCTGCTAGGCACATTAATGTACGCCACGTCACTCAGTAACAAAAAAAAATCAACAATAATAAACTTTTCTTCTTATGCAGTGGCCGTGTGCATGAGCATGTACAGCATTCCTTCCGCATCGCATGCCGCTTACGAGCTCCAAGGTAGCTCCTTCGTAGTATTAAAAATATTAAAAGCCGATCTCAGAGGCTATGTTTTGAGTTGGGCAGGAAAGAAGAGAAAGCGATGGGAAGAGCCTGAAACACGTCGAACACTATATATATATATATATATATATATATATATATATATCAGTGAGAATAATAGTTCGATGGGCCAGTTGTCTTGGTTCAGCAATGGGTTGTAACACAACGGAGGCGTTGTCAACAAGGATAAAATATTTATTTAGTTCCCAACAGTTTCGGGAGGGGACCTCCCTTCGTCAGGGGTTGAGTTAAACTAACGTCTCTAGCGGCGTCCACTCGCCTTCGACAACATCTAAGAGGAAATGGAAAAAAAAAACAAAACAAAAAAAAAAAAACAGAACACCCTCGACACAACACAACACAACAAATTAAGAAAAATTGTCCACAGTCGAGGGTCGTTGAGCGTCCACATCTGCTTATGATCTCGTGTTTACCGGTCCTCGTGGTGCGGAGGGCCACCCCAAAGCTGTCGCCGCGGCGGCCGGGACGGGTCTGCGCCGCCACACGTGGAGGCAAGAGCGTCCCCTTAATGGGTCGGCTCTTTACCTTTCATGTCCGCTCGTTCCTTGTCAATAGCCCCCCAAGTGGTAGGGGAGCGTGAGCACCGCACATTCTACAAATTTGAAAAAAAAAGAGAAAAAAAGGAAAAACAGAAAAAAAAAGGAAAGAAAGGACACTGCAGACGTACGAGCCAATCAAGAAACAAGCATGGTCTCAATTTATGTTTCCCTATTGCCAAAAACATCTTGGTTCACCTCTCGGAGGCAGGAGAGTCTGCCAGGGTCTTCGTTAATGCCGGATATTAATGTTCTAAATTTGAAAATAAAATATGCCTCTCGTTGTTCGCGCTCCCGCCTGTTTCGAAAACCCGACTGTAGAAGGGTTACGCTGATATCTTCAAAGCTGTGGTTTGGCAGGCGTAAGTGTCTGGATAAGGGTAGGTTCGGCAGCGAAGTGGTGTGGTACCGGTGGTTATTGAACCGCAGTCGAAACGGCGTGTCTGTTTGGCCAATGTATTCTTGCCCGCAGGCATTGCAGTGTAGCATGTATATCACATTACTGGAGTCACAATTAAGGTTTTCTGTGATTTTGAATTTGAAATCTGAGGAGCTTGCTTTTGATTCACATGTTGTGACAATGTGGGGGCATACTTTGCACCGAGCTTTTCCGCAGGGGTGGCACCCTGGTTCAATTTTAGCAGGGCTTGTTTTGGCTCTGACAAGGATGTCCTTCAGGTTTTTATCCCTGCGGTACACCACGCGAGGTGGTTCCGCGAAGATGGAAGTTAATCGTTTGCTTTGCCTGATTATATTGAAATGGCGGGAAAGTATGTTATTAACTCGTGGCACTGATGAGGAGTAAGTTAGCACAAGATTTGTTTGAGAAGTTGTTTTTGATACTGTTTTTGGCTCCTTAATTATGGTATTCCGGTTCACGTTGCGAGCACGTAGTATGGCATCGTCAATAATGTCTTCGGGATAATTCTGTTGTGATAGGGCATGCTTTAGGTATCCTGCATGTTTGTCAAATTCCTGTATGTCGGTACATATTCTTCGATACCGGTAAGCCTGAGAATATGGAATAGCCGTCTTGCAATGTCTTGGATGGCTGCTGTTGAAGTGTAGGTACATCTGTCGGTCTGTGGGCTTTTTGTAAAGGTTTGTTGTCAAGGCGTTCATTTTCGATCGAGACAGTGACGTCCAAGAAGTTAATTCTAGTTTTGGAAATGGTATGTGTAAACTTAATTGATGGGTGGAGTTCATTGAAATCACATATAAACCGGAGAAGGCTACCCTCATCGTGGTTCCATACCATGAATATATCGTCCAAGAATCTCCGGTAATACAAAGGTTTCAAGGTGCGCCCCTCTATAAACGGGATTTCAAGGGATGCCATAAAGGTGCTCGCAAAGTTCGGGGCCATTTTTGTGCCCATTGCAGTGCCACTGACCTGAAGGAAGTGCTTGTCATTGAACTCAAAATGGTTATGATTTAGTACAAGTTCAAGAAGTGTAGACAGTACCGCACCACTAACACCTGTCGATGAGTCAAATTTCTCATATTCAGAAACCATAGCCATTATTCCGTCACGATGGGGTATGTTGGTGTACAAGGAGCAGACGTCCATGGTCACCAGAAAGCTATCACCTGGGATACTGAGATCAGAAGTTTCGCGGATAAAGTGGTTTGTGTCCTTTAGGTAAGAGGGAAAAGTCGGTGGGATGTCTTTTATCAGGGAATTTATGAATTCTGATATATTTATGGCATCCCTTGAAATCCCGTTTATAGAGGGGCGCACCTTGAAACCTTTGTATTACCGGAGATTCTTGGACGATATATTCATGGTATGGAACCACGATGAGGGTAGCCTTCTCCGGTTTATATGTGATTTCAATGAACTCCACCCATCAATTAAGTTTACACATACCATTTCCAAAACTAGAATTAACTTCTTGGACGTCACTGTCTCGATCGAAAATGAACGCTTGACAACAAACCTTTACAAAAAGCCCACAGACCGACAGATGTACCTACACTTCAACAGCAGCCATCCAAGACATTGCAAGACGGCTATTCCATATTCTCAGGCTTACCGGTATCGAAGAATATGTACCGACATACAGGAATTTGACAAACATGCAGGATACCTAAAGCATGCCCTATCACAACAGAATTATCCCGAAGACATTATTGACGATGCCATACTACGTGCTCGCAACGTGAACCGGAATACCATAATTAAGGAGCCAAAAACAGTATCAAAAACAACTTCTCAAACAAATCTTGTGCTAACTTACTCCTCATCAGTGCCACGAGTTAATAACATACTTTCCCGCCATTTCAATATAATCAGGCAAAGCAAACGATTAACTTCCATCTTCGCGGAACCACCTCGCGTGGTGTACCGCAGGGATAAAAACCTGAAGGACATCCTTGTCAGAGCCAAAACAAGCCCTGCTAAAATTGAACCAGGGTGCCACCCCTGCGGAAAAGCTCGGTGCAAAGTATGCCCCCACATTGTCACAACATGTGAATCAAAAGCAAGCTCCTCAGATTTCAAATTCAAAATCACAGAAAACCTTAATTGTGACTCCAGTAATGTGATATACATGCTACACTGCAATGCCTGCGGGCAAGAATACATTGGCCAAACAGACACGCCGTTTCGACTGCGGTTCAATAACCACCGGTACCACACCACTTCGCTGCCGAACCTACCCTTATCCAGACACTTACGCCTGCCAAACCACAGCTTTGAAGATATCAGCGTAACCCTTCTACAGTCGGGTTTTCGAAACAGGCGGGAGCGCGAACAACGAGAGGCATATTTTATTTTCAAATTTAGAACATTAATATCCGGCATTAACGAAGACCCTGGCAGACTCTCCTGCCTCCGAGAGGTGAACCAAGATGTTTTTGGCAATAGGGAAACATAAATTGAGACCATGCTTGTTTCTTGATTGGCTCGTACGTCTGCAGTGTCCTTTCTTTCCTTTTTTTTCTGTTTTTCCTTTTTTTTCTCTTTTTTTTCAAATTTGTAGAATGTGCGGTGCTCACGCTCCCCCTACCACTTGGGGGCTATTGACAAGGAACGAGCGGACATGAAAGGTAAAGAGCCGACCCATTAAGGGGACGCTCTTGCCTCCACGTGTGGCGGCGCAGACCCGTCCCGGCCGCCGCGGCGACAGCTTTGGGTGGCCCTCCGCACCACGAGGACCGGTAAACACGAGATCATAAGCAGATGTGGACG
>JALIZH010015606.1:0-46169 GCA_030522465.1 Rhipicephalus appendiculatus
CAATGGAGCACTCCGAAAGGCAAGACGACCGGATGGCTGCTAAGGTAGAGCACATTTTGTGAATGACTAAAACACCCGCCCAGGGCACTCACGGCTCTTGTTGCTCTGTTCTGCGCACCAGTAAAACCAAAGGCAAGTGGAGCTCCGTAATAGACAAGCTACCCGGCTTATTTCGCTTTCGTTCATCGCACAGCCCAAAGCGCGTCATGGGCGATGTTGAAGAGTGGGTACAGCTGCGCTTGCGTGACTAAAATCGGAAAATCGCCTCTCTAAGCGCTGTATACGAAATCAGTTTGTTGCTTGGCTCGTTCATGATCACACGAGAGCTTTGGCTGATCCATTTTGTCAACACACACGTCCACTTGGTAAGCGCTAGCAATGGTTATCGGCTGACTGAATACAATTTCGAACGCCGATTTCCGCACGTGCCTCCCAGTGAAGCCCGTGTGCGTGATCTTACGCTTCATTGCTGAAGTAGGTTTGCTTGCAGGAACTATTTGAAAAGCAAACAAAAAAAGCTGCATCGTGTTAGACTTGCGAACGCAATTTCTCGTGGTTGTCTCGCCTTCATGCACGCTGGTCCTTCAACCACGCTTGCCGAGTTAATCGGAGAGTACCGACAGTTTATACGGCCATCAAAGAATTTCGGTAATAGCTTGTTTGTTTTAACGCAGCGGTACTACGTTTGCGTATGTCTTGCCTCTTACTGTATTCCTCACACACTGTCCCAAGCTCTCTCATCGTCTGTCACTGAACGGGCAGTAATAAAACTACGCTTTCTCTTTCATTCGACCATGTTCAAAGCTGTGTTTCTATTTCCACGCTTGGGTTCTCCTGCACGCTACTACTATTCGCAACATGACACACTTTGAAAAAGTTACACAGGAAAAGAAAGTGCCATTTAGGGTCATTTAGTTTAAAAAAA
This sequence comes from Rhipicephalus appendiculatus, assembly GCA_030522465.1. NCBI lineage: Eukaryota > Metazoa > Arthropoda > Arachnida > Ixodida > Ixodidae > Rhipicephalus > Rhipicephalus appendiculatus. The sequence goes on from JALIZH010015606.1 coordinate 926, forward strand.
TATGACAGAAGAGAAGCGAAAATAAGCCAGAAAGATTGGGATACTCTGCGTGAGTTGCTCGTCGTCGCAGCCCATCCATTTCTATAAAGTTTACTTTTCTTTTTTTTTTCATCTTGTCTCCGAAGAAGGGCTTCGCACGGTTCGTAAACTATTGTCGGCTTTCCGGACAGCGAAAAGGAAGGAGAAACTATAAACTAAAGAGCAGGATGCATCGTTGAGGACAGCGCTGGTTAGACTCTATTGCGGAATGGTGTGGTGACGTACGTTAGTTCAGTGTTGGTTAGACTTTCGGGATGTTGGTGATAAATTTATGTTGCTGGCTTACGTGATGTCTTGCCACTTGCTATCTTAAATGCCCCTGCGGACATGAGCTTCGTTTGGCGTGATTGCGACAAGTGTCGTATTTGTCGAGATCACAACGGGTGTATACTGATTCGGTCTACGACTTATTTTCACGACTTATTTAATTATTTAAAACTCATGGTGATTCATCGTAGCAGAATGTGAAGAGATGTTGGACTGGACTCTGACCCTTTGAGACAGTCCCTCACATAACATCATTAGTGGGGGCGTAGTGTCCAGGTTTTTTCCAGACAGCCGTATAAGGACTGCGGGCTCTGGTGTGATGCCAATATTCCAGAAAAAGACATATTTGCTTGTATTTTTATAGGCACAAGGTAATGAATCCCAATAGGTCGAAATTAATCCTAACTACCCCAGCCTTGGCGTGACTCGTATTCTTACATTGCATGCTTTTCGCATGCAAGACCCAACAATTTTTATTCTACGTTATCATGTGTCTGATCATATAATTCTATAGAAAATGTGAGGTCGTCCCTGGTGGTGCAAGAAATCACATCTATGAAACGCTACATTAGTTCGTGTTACGAGACAAAATTAGTAGAAAGAACTCTATCAGAATGTTAGAACAAGGCATGCCGTAAACTGTTAACCGATAAATTATCATACACTCTCAATTTTTCAGTTAAAATCCACAGTTAGTTGGAATGGTCATTGAGTGCCGCTCAACAAAACATAAGTAAGAAGAGTTTTCACTATGACATTAAGTTTTAAACTCTTTGTCGAGCTTGCCCAGCCGATCATGTAAAAAAGAAATGTTAGTGAGATGGTTCGATTTGCGTGTTAAGGCGGCTAACAGGTACTGAAATTTGCAATCAAGACGTTGCAAATCCTTCGCCGTTAATGAAGGATATGGACTTGGAAATATTACTTTATAGCAGGCAGCTGCAAGATGACACCATGATATACCACGCCATATTGTTATCTGACTTGGACATGTTGGTATTCCATTTCCGCGTCTAGCGCACAACAAAAGAAAGGACAGAGCTACAGCCGATGAATGCATAGCGCCTGCGTTCATTGGTGCTCATTCAAGGTGCAGTCTCTTCCTGTTTGTAGACATTGTGAGCAGTCACCATACAAGGTGCGTAAGAGACGCTGCTGGCATGCAAGCAAAGAAAGGCGGATTTCAGGAGGCACATGTGTAAATTAGGATGTGATTTGGTAGCGCCGAAATCGCCAGGAAATGTTAAGCGCTGTAGCCAAAGTGTGATTAATCTAAAGTGTAGAATATACGTGTGAACTTTTGATCTGTATATCACACACACGCACGCACAAGCACATGCAAGGACACACTCAGTAAGGAAATATGTACCCGGCCAAAAATGGAAGCGGTGAAAAAGGTGTTCGCCCGCTTTTGACCGTACATATTTTCCTTAATGCAATGCACCAACTAGCCCAATGACGTGTGATGCGCAAATATACACACATACACGCTAAGGTGCAAATACCTGTGATTTTGACGGCCGCTATATTTGACTTCGGTGCGGCTCTTTCCCCGTGTTCGCCAGCGTGATGACGCCTAAGCCATAACGACGCTTTGAAAACAGTGCGCCTTTTATATGAGGAAGGCCACCAAACAGTGCAAGCATATGTTTTCCTGAGGTGCGAGCGAGTGCATTGGTTTATGAATCTTAGTGTTTGTTTTTCGCTTGAAAAGGTAAAAGTCAGGTGATGAAAGAAGGTTGCCCTCTCCCTTTTTGGTCGGGTTGGAGGAGAGGGTACGAAGTGTATACATACAAGCGCTAAGAAAGCACTTGAAGCGTTGAACAATACAAGTCCGCTTGTGGAAATGTCGGCTCCAGCACTCACCCCCGTTTACGTTTTTTTTTTTTAAGTTATTCTTTCTATCACGGCCCACTTTCGAGGGCGTAATGTTTTCTCTTCTCGTTGCTACACACTCCCCATTCTCACTCAGGTGTTGTTCCTCACGTACGCTATCGCTAGGTGACTGTAGACCATGATATTTTCTACCTCTCTACTAAAGAATTTAAGGTCATTGATCATACCCAAATAAGAGGTCGGAGTTTCGGTATTGTTATGGGGTTCTTGATTACTGGGACAACTATTGCGGTCACTGACCGCAATTTATTCTTGGTAATGGGCTTCCGCAAGAGAAGGATTTTCGCCAGACAACCACCAAATCCTTCAGATGTATCTCCTGGTCTTTCACGTCCTGCCCTCCACGTTTATGGCGTCACCCGTGGACACTACAAAAAAGAAGGCATAACAAGCTGCCAGTTTCCTCGTTTCTTCTTTATGCCTCCTTGAAATTGTTACCAAGATGTGTATTGAAATAAAGCCAAGAAAATAAACTATTTAAAAGTTGCTCCGCTCTCCAAGCATTGCGAAAGAAAGAGGACCTCGTTTTTTTTTTTTATGCTTCAAATTCGCCTTTTTTTTTTTTCTAAAAATGCCAACACGGAGGAGATTTCAAGAGAGCACACTAGCGCTGTGCTGCCGGTCTTTTACTTTCAACAAGCGTTCAACTTTGAAGCAATATTTGTTTCGCCATATCTCTCATTTCTTCCAGAGCTAATGATGACAATAAAAAAAAATCCTTCATGTAACAGTATGTTTTTTCAATCTTCACGCGGCATTTTTATATGTGGTTTCTATCAAGACTGGAAAATTTCCAATTATTCCACTGTGTCTAATACAATGGGGTTTCTTGTGCCTTTCAGGCGGCACGTGGCAGTTATATTACGAGCAGCTATTCTACTCTGTATCTTATTGAAGACCCATGGAATGGGCAATCCTGTTTTTTTTTTTTTTTGCTCGGCTTGATGTAAGGCGAAAAGTTTCTGCTGCTTTCTGTGTCTGGTAATAATCCACGGCGGTGCATTCTCTGAAGCGAGATGGTTATTCTTATATATATATATATATATATATATATATATATATATATATATATATATATATATATATATATATATATATATATATATATATATATATATATATATATATATTTGGCCTCGAGTCATAATATTCGTGCAGCATTTCCACGTTTCACTGCACTGCAGGACCTGCAGACCGATTGTTTTACAGCCACCGCGGTGTTATCTCATTTGGGTGAATCTGTCTGCATGTCGCAGCTGGGCAAAAAAAATTATATCAATCCCCTACCACTGGTGCAGCCAGGCGGGGAGGGGTAAGCGCCCCTGGCCCCCCTCGCTTCGAGACTGTTTAATGTTACATTTGTAAATATATGCGCACACGTACAAACGCACGCATGAGCATACATAAAGTGTGTTTGAACACCCCCCCCCCCCCCCCACCCTCGAAAAAAATTACTGGCTACGCTACTGTCTGGTTTTATTTCACTTAAGTGGCGTCATCGAGTCAACTCAAATGCCAAGATGATTCCCGAAATTACGCTTGCTCGTCAGTGGTCTTCATTTCTACAAAAAATGTACTCATAGTTTTCTGGGAACCGTCGACCCAAACTATCTTTGTGCAAAGAATCATTTGTCCTCTTTTGCAAGCGTCCACTACCGTAGCTGCGCTGTATGAGCGGTGTCATACTTCTTCAGCGCAACTGGAGCTTTGTCTCATTAGGATAAATTGGTTCCTGCAGTTCGCTGCACAATTTAACTCCCAGAATAGTCCCAGTGTTCCTTTGTTTCTGAGTCAAGGTTTCTGTGCAGCTTCTCTCGGGACTTTCCAGCTCATTATTCCAGCTGTAACAGAATATTTTCAATTGCACAATGTTCGTATGTGCCGCAATTTCCGTGAAGCAATTTCATTTTGTTCCTATTGAACAATGCTTCACGAACATTTCATTTTAAGTTTACATGGACATTAGACACCTTTATAGTCGCGTAATTGCATATTCTGTCAAATCCCAGGGGGCTCTAAGGCCCGGGTCTGGAACAGGCGGCTCGCACATGCTTCGCTAGCGGCCCGCGGCTCCAGAAGGAATAAAATGTTTTAGATGTGAAGCATCTTATGGCGAAGCTTAATCCGGTGGTGGTGGTGGTGGTGGTGGTGGTGGTGTGCCGCGTGCCCACCCTTACTGCGCATGCGCAAACAGTTAAAAAAAAAATAAAAATAAAAACCTCCTCTCCCCCTCTCTCTCCTCTAGGCATCCCTCCCCGCGGCAACCACACCCACACTGCGCATGCGCCTCCCTTCCTCTCTCCCCCTCTTACACTCCCCCCCTCTCTCCATCCCTGCCCGCGGCGTCTAACTCCCCCTGCGCATGCGCGTCCCCCCTCTCTCTCCTCTCCTACGCTCCCCCTCTCTCCTCTACGCATCCCCTGCCCACGGCGTTCACACTCCCACTGCGCATGCGTGTCACCCCCCTCTCTCCTCCTCTCCTAGGCTCCTCCCTCTCTCGCCTCGCGACGCCGACGCAGGCAGCGTCTGCTAGCGAGTTTCTTGGTTGAAAAAACCGACTGCTCGCGCTGCACAACCGTTCACTGGCCATCCCGTATATATAGCAATGGATCTTGACCTCCAAGGTGGTGCCGGTGGAAGATTTCTCCTGTGCGTTGTTGAACAATAAAAATTCGCAGCGTGCGCGTTAACTAAAAGCGGAGTGCGGGTCTCTGTGTCCAGTCGGAGTCTTCTGTCTCTCATTGCCCATTAGCAGCGATTGGCATGTTCTAGTAGGAAAAACTGCTCCATCACTGCCTGCTTTGCGCCTCCCCAGTTTTCTCTCCTGCGCAACGCTGCGATGAGCGCCAGCGTCAACGCCGCCGCCAGTGTAAGCGTTAGCGCCCGCTGCTTCACATCTACACATGGTTCCCTTTAGCGGGAGATGGTGTAATTTTTTGACTAAATGATGTATACTCGCAATATTCACTCGCCTATTGCGAATAATAACGCTTTGTTCTGCTAAGCAATGCGCAAGCATTTTTTTTTTTTCGTGAGAACCCCTGGCGGTCACCATGTGCGACAACAAAACGACAGAACAAAAGCTCTGTATTTCACTATAGGCGTGCAGATTTCATTATTTCTAGAGATCAACAATATACAGCGACTCGAGATCGGCAGTCCGAGCATTCGCTAAGGGCACCGTCTCGGAATCAGCCTTGCGGATTGTACGAGATAAGGAAGTTAAGCAACACACAATCGTCTGGTTCCCCGCTCACATGGGACAGATCGAGGGTGCTCCGTCCAACCTCAACGAGTCGGTCCACAGAGCTGCGCGAGGGTTTGTCGACCGCGTAGCTATCGAACGGAGCGGCGATGAGGTTCTGGACAACAAAGACCCTCCAACCACGTATAATGAACTCACCAAGAACTTTTATCTGAGGAGGCGAAAGTATCCGCCGCCACACAGTAAATTGAACAGGCCTCAGGCGTTGACACTCAGACTATTGCAGGTCGGAGCATATCCCAGTCCCGCACTCTTGCACAATATCTACCCAGAAATTCAGACGTCAGACACTTGCGTGCTTTGCTCAGACTTTGCCAGCTTAGAACACATGCTCTGGCGGTGCCCTGCGTTACGGGTTCACAAGGACGTTACATCGTCCAAGTGGGATGCTGCGCTGCGCAGTCCGGATTTGAAAAAAACAGCTATGGGCAGTCCAATGGGCCCACGACGTGGCGGAGAGGCAAGGCCTATCTGTCCCGACGTGGGAGCGGCCCGCTACGTGCTAGTTCACGCCCCGACGGACATAAATAAAGTTTTTCCATAACCATCAGTATCTGTATGGTTCTCGAGTCCTGACAACCAGTACCCTTCACAAATGATACGTATATGAGATATGAGAATTTCGTGTTTTTTTTTTCAAATGGCGGTCGTTAGGTGACATTGCGGGAGAAGAAAACTTCGATAATAATAATATATGGGGTTTTGCGTCCCAAAACTAAGATGTGATCATGAGAAACGCTGTAGTGGAGGGCTCAGGAAATTTCGATCAACTGGTGTTTAACGTGCACTGACATCGCAGAGCACACGAGCCTCTACCACTTCACCTCCATTGAAATGAGAACCCCGTGACCGGGATCGAACCCGTGACCTTTGGGTCAGCAGCCAAGCACCATAGCCCCTGCTCCACGGCGGCGGACAGAAAACTTCACGAATACAAGATTTCGGCCCATTATTCGTGCTACGAGGAAGTAGCTTCTGTCACAGCCCTGTCTGAAAAAGCTTAAACTGTTGAGGCATAAACAAATGGTTGCTTATATAAATAAAAAATAAATAAAAATAATGAGAGTGGAGCTTCCGTTACATTTGACGACACTGTAATTGGTCACCTGCTGACACCTGAATGGTAATCATAAGTATGCAGTTCTGGTGTAAAGCAATAGCGGACATGCATCAGCGTAGACGATAGAATAATTAAATTACTTACACACACGACAGAGGTTCTAGGCGTAAGATTGCCCTATGTTATGGTGCGGAGTTTTTTCCGCGAGATTCACAGCCAATATAAGGCAAAACAGTACGAAATGACGTAGCACTAATAAAGAGTTGGCGCCGCTTTCTTAGTCCTCGTTCCTTTCGCGCTGTTTTGATTTTATCCGCTATTAATCCTTACGGACTTGCCCAGTTAATCCCATTCCTCAAGACATTCACTTGCCGGGCTCCAAACACCAGAATCATTAGATCTCAGGAATTTTCACAAGCCTTGGCATGATATGCTCTCTAGATTAGAACATTCGCCCAAACGTGGTGTTCGCAATCCATATGTCTTAAACGGGGCAGCACGTACACCTAAATGAGAAAATAGGCAGATACAGCGTTCAGTTTTAAGGACTTCGGCACAAGACAGTGGCGACATACGGAAAAGCTTGTATAAGAAATCACAATATCTTTTTCAATTCGCTGGCAGCGATCAGTATTGTTTCCTGCTTATATTTCATTACTTCATTGAGGTTTTCGGTAAACAGTGATAAGTCCAAATAATATGACAACCATAGTAAAAGCTATAGACCGCGTCATCTTGATAGGGGCTTGTTTCGGGCCAAATCAAACAGAAAACATCATATTACTAAAGCAAAGATAACACAAAATTGTCACCTCTGATGAGAATAAAAAGGGGAAACGTATACAATCTGCTCTGAGTGCATCAATAGAGAGATGAGAGATGAACAAGCAGTCACCCACACTTCGCGAGGACTGTCACTGAAACATATGCAACATGTAGTTGGGTCGAACGATATGACCATTATCGATGTAAAATGATCGTCAGTGCCGTAACAATAAAACTTCTCGCTTTATTATGAAGGCACTATGAAGTGACGAAAGTGGAACCACTTTTGTGTCACAGAAAAGGGAGAAGTTCAGGACTGAAACATTCGCATTCGGTAACGACTCCCGCCTTGGCGGTTGTGACGCCCTGCCAGAGAACCCGCGCAGCCCATCTTTGTCGAGTATGTTGGTAACGCCGGTATACTTGTCATCGAAGGCTGTTATTGTAAAGCGCGAAGTACAGTCGAACTCTGTTTTGGAAGGCCCGCTTCCTCATCGATTAACGCTCAGTCAGCCTCCCGTTCGGCGGGCTCGTCGGCGCCAGCGTGTTAGATAAATTGGTAGGCCGGCCCGAAACACTGCCGACAGAACGGAGCCCCTTTTCGCGCCCGTCTCTGTGTATATGTTTAGAAGGACTATCTGGAGAGATATCCTCCGCGTTGATTAGTAGTTGGCTCGCGTGCCGACTCTCATCGAGACCCTGCAAGAGCTCACACCCCATCTATCTGTACGTTCGCAGCTTCTCACGTCCACGCTGCTTTATTTAGTACGGCTGTACTCAGTATTTCTTCCATTATTCTTGGCCCCTGGCGTTCCTTTCTCGTTGCTCATTCGACGTGGATCCCGTAATGAAAACCTCATTCGTGGATCCCGATGCTTTATTCGAATGATACAGAAATATTCCTTGGTGATAATGCTTCCTCCGGTTGTCTTTTATGAAGCAATCATCGCTTACTGGCTACCTCGTAAAAAGTCAATTTCGTCATCGTGTTGCAGTAAAGTTGACTGAAATATTTTTACATGTATTTTTGTCTTTGTCGTGGCTTCTTCATGTTCCTGTTAACTTTGAAAACGATAAAATAAATTAGCATGGCAAGACCTCACGAAGATACCCGCCACGCAACTCCCTCAATCTTGATAGTACTGGAACACAAAGGGCTCATTTTTCATCACGCACTTCAGAATTTCATAATTCCGCATATCCTAAACGCTGAGCGCATCGCCTATCTCCTTGAAAAAAACAAATGCAAATTTATATTTGAGACTGCCTTGCAGCTTCAACTTTATATAGGATATGGAACTGGTTTTAGGTTATTTTTTTGTTGTTGTTTTAGACGCACCCTACGGTTTCAACGTCCAGAAAGATTTACCTAATGAGTTCAGGCAGGAAGGGCGTACGTATGCGCAATATTTCATCCTCTTAGAGTTTAAGCAACAGTGCTTTTGTTGCAGCCGCGAGTTTAAAACGAGAGGATGATAGAACCGCCACTGCTGGTTAGTTCTTTAAAAGTAGAGGAAAAATCCCGAAGTGTAGGGTAGGTGGAAATTATTACGCTTAAAGTAAGGTTTCATTGTAAAGTAATATTGTAGAACTGGCAGTCCATATGATAACCACTAATTAATTTATGGTTGTGTGCTGGGAGATTTTTCCTTCCTTACAGCTCCGCCTAAAGAAGCAGACTGAAACCTGTTATGGGTTATCTTTGAAGACGTGAAGAATAAAGTTAGGAAAATACCTTACTTGCCACGCATTTGCGTTACCTAAACGGAAGCTTTTTTTTTATTGGGGGGGGGGGGGGGGGGGGGTGATGGTTGCTAAGACACTATCATTTTTTTTTGCACTTTTTGTTCCGCTTTGTGAAAACGTGTCTCCTGTACTTCATGTTTTTTTTTATTCGTACTAGATAGAACGTACACCTGTCACGTCTTATGTGGACACTATCATTAGCAGGATGCATGTTAATTAGTCTGTTGGACGTTGCAGCATCGCTGAGATGTTAGTTTCAGCTGCGCTATGAGGACATAGAAGTGGCGCGGTTATTCTTCTTCATTTACATTTACGTCATATCAGCAATACGTGATTGCTGCAACATGTGACCCTGCAAATAATAGCCATATAAACATGTACAAGATGCTTTTTTGCTGATTTGTTCTGAGTAATCGTTTACTTTTACAGAACAAATTATGTATTAAAACGTCTTCACATTGTCAATTTTTAGTTTTCGTTTCACGTTGTTTAAATGTTGCATAAAGTTTTCATTTGGATGATGAGAGCATGAAGAGAGTAGGGATACTTCGTTTTTCCTTTTCGAGCGTACAGTTTTGTTCTGGTAAGAGGAGGCGCACCAATTTTTGCTATTAACTAAACACAACAGGTATAAACCGTTCAGATCTAATAAAAGTTATCAGCTCGTGTAGTGCTGAATAATTGACTCAACATTTGCTGTCTTATTTTCGGCATTGTATCAGGCGCAATAAAAAAGAAGATACACGACGTAAATAAGAACATCCGCGTACTTTTATTTTGACGTCAGTGCAAGTGTTTTCTGTTACACGACACAACATATTTAGTGCCAGGAAACATCCTTCTCATATATTTCAAATATTTGAAGTAATTCAAAAAGATCCAGGTAATTATATTTCTAAGATATGAAGCATTTATTATTGATAGATTTTTTTCTTTTTTTTCTTTTTTTTGTTGCATCGCGCACATATATCACGCGTTTAAATACTACCGAAATTGGAATTCCACTACTCTCTATGGCAAAATCTGTCGATAAAAAAACCACAGGGGATTCTGCATCTGAAGCGACATGAACCGGCCGCAGAACTATGCGTTTAGGAAGTGGCAAAGAATGCTAAAAGAGGACATCGGCCTCCTATAGCAATGAACGAGATGACATTCATAAAAAAAAAAAAGAAAAAAACATTGACGGAAACACATTAAAACGGGCAGTGTACATATTGCAGCTCGATACAAATGAGTTCGCTTATTGCAGCAAAGTATAATTTCCCGCCTAGATTGCAACGTCAGAAGAATTGCCCGGGGACAAAGAAGGCCAGAGAAATGGTTGGTATGTTCGCGAGCCATTCAACGTTTTCTCTTTCGAATGCTTCGGGGGAAATGCTGTATCCGCTTCTCCCGCGAAATAGCTTCGTCCTGGAGGACACTACACATTCTTGCTGCAGTGGTTACGTATCAAAAGAGTGAAAGAAAATAACAATGGTGACTTCTGAGAGGCCAGAACAATACGTGACTCTATATAGCGAGATAGGTTTTATTCCTTTTCTGCCGGCTCCGCAAGTTGGTTCCCCCCTTTTCGCCCGAGGACCTCCCGAAGGGGGGAATGGAATGATGGCGCGCTGGGTGAATGTGATTGTGCAACTGGTTGCATTTCGCGGTCTATTTCTACTTCCTGTCGTCGGCTCGTGATTCTCGCTGGACGGCTCCTCTTAATGGGGACCCACTCTTTCAGATACTTAATGGTTTCTTCTTGCTCTTAGCTGTCTCTGGCTGTGTAATACAGAATGCCTCCTGTGCCCGACAGAGTTATTCTGCGGGTAGGCAATGAGCTGAAGAAATTCGCGAAATAGCCATGACACGTGTGAGCATTGACTGCCAGACATTCCTCTTGTAAGTACGCTACGGCCTGTGGTAAATAGAAAAGAAAAACACGGTACAAAGAGAAAACATTCCGGGAATCACATTCACCTTTCAGGTGACATTAACCGCACTTATTTAATCTTTCGCAGCATAGTCGTCAGTTTGGTAGTATTAGTGTAATATCGCACGTGAGGTAGTTCATATAGTCCTGCATTCCTCTCTCAGTGGTCTCGTTCGTGTTAGATCAGGCTGTTTAACGATGGAAGATTAGGGTTTGTTGGTGTGGCTGCACTGTTTATGTCTATTATGCAGTGTTACTTATCATTAGTAAGGCAACTTGGTGGTGGAACTTAGGAACGCCACGCTACTTTCTACCACCGATATAATATTTAGTAAGGCGGACGCCTTCTGACGCGGCTTTACCTTCCACAGTACGCTAGCTGACCAAATCCGCAGTCATTATGCTCCCATATTTATTCCGCATTTTGTAAAACAGGCGAAGTTCCCCTGTACTTATCTCGTGTCTTTTACTTGGAATAACTTAGGCGTATTCGAACTAGCGCAATGAATCTCTGCTGTCATATAAAGTAAGGTTCTTGCATACTGGCTGTGATATTCACATTTACGCAAGCTAGCTTTGTTCGTTTGAAACTTGGACTCTCGGGTTAGCTCTTTCCTTGTCTATACTTTATGGTCGATCCGGAGAAGAACTCTGCTGAGCAGTAACTATTCCCGAATTTCTTTCAAGGCTATAAAAACCTTCCTGCTTTGAAATACACTGTGCCTCAGAAGAATCGAGGAGTCGGAGATTCGAAGTACACCGTTACACCGGAAAGTTCGCGGATCGCAAAGCACGTCGTAAACTTTTACAGTTTTCCACTGAGCGCATTGCCTGCCTTTGGTCGTGAAAGAGCGTGCCAGCGCGCGTATTTCTGAGCAACAGATGTCAGACAGAGTCAGACTCAAGATCTGCGAGTAAGGGTATGTTAAATTTCCAAGTAATGTTTTTTTTTGCTAGGACCAACAGCATCTTATGCATGTAGTTCAGTCTGACTGGGAATCATTTGAGATGTTTCCCGAAATAGCAAAAACAGTTTTTTTTTCTTTTTTCGTGTGACCATTTACCTCGCAGACCTGCAAATAATAAGTGTGTGTTATTGACTAACGCTGGCCAGACATCGTAGGGTGACTGAGATATCTTCATAATTCAGTCAATCGTTTTGCCATTTCTTTCGCTAATATTTTCAAAAACCATACTAAAAGATTTGTCGGTACTTTCATAGCAAGCAATGCCTGGCGCGTAGCTTGTCTGCCGCCTGAAAAGTTCTATCTCGCGTCCCCGAGTGCATTTGCTAAGCGTTATATTTCATGTGTTTTTTGCAGAACATTGTCACGTAAATATTAACAACACAAGTGAGTCAAGAAGAGCAAAAAAAAAAATCCACTAATGGAAACAAAATCCGTGTGCTATTTTTCCGAAATAATGCAGCTTCCTTTCGAGTAACTAGCGTGAACAAAAACGAGGGTTAGAATGAAAAGTCGCGGAGACTGGCATCTTTTGTTTTCATCTTTTCCGAATAAGCGCCGCGTCACATTGCACTTATAAACTAAAAACATATCGCAAAGGAACTCACACACCAATGAATACTAGCGCCTTTCCACTTACATCGAGGTTGAAGCCTCAAACAAGCCACCCTTCTTTCTAATCTTCATATAAGCCTGCTAACATCTCCCGGCACGTCTCTTCAGATGGAGGAAACGGCATCAGAACGGCGCTATGGTGTGCGACAGCACCGAGAAAGCGGCTCAAAAACATGGAATGCGAAATGGCAGCGAGTTCTTTCCGTGCTAAGAGATGAAACGACCATTGCATTATTATTTTTTTTAATGCTTGCTCTGATGCCCGTGCTACTTAGCAGCAGATTGGTGAGGCCGCGGCGTTTGGCCGGTAGGCGTAGTGGGAGCAAAAAAAAAATTTAATTTGCAGTTTCTGGGAATGCGATGCAATATTTTTACCCTATCCTGTTAAGTGGTTTATTTCTTTTTTTTCCTTTCTTTTTGCTTTTTTTTTTTTGAGAAGCGCTGCCGTCTTGCCTCATTTTGAGTACGTATCAAGTGTGTGAATGGTTTTTCAAATATTGCTCGTACACCTAGCGCATTTCCTCATTCTGATCCTCGAATGCATTCAATTTGACATAGTGTTTTAGTAAATGAAGATGCATGCTTTTCTCTCTCAAGCTTGCATAACTACATTTATTTTTTGCAGTAAGGAAAATATGATAATTCAGTTGCTTGGATGGGTGTTTTTTTTTGTTTTTTCGTTTCGTAAAGTGAAAAGGCACGAATCAGGCGGCCACATTGAACAAGGAAAGACACGACGACGCGTTGTCCGGTGTTCTTTTCTACTTTGTGTAGCCATCTTATTCGCGCCTTCTGACGTCCTGAATCAAAACCTACTCGCCCAACTTTCTACGCTCTTTTAGGAATTTTTTTCCCATTTTATAAAATTACGTGTGTTTTGTGGCTAGTTTTCAGCTGCTCAGTTTACGGCCACACACTTTTACACCGCCTGTGCAAGTAGAGGTTTTCTTACATGGTTTTCCACGCGCTTGCTGTGAAAGGTGTGTGGAGACTAACTGACGCTTCATCTTACGATCTTGTGGATGTTTGCTACTTTCACATAACAGGACACTCATTATGAAGGCAAAAAAAATTGGCCGCGTATCTGCGTGCTTCGCTACAAATGTCGTCGAAAGACGACAGTCTTGTGCCGGTCGTTACTACTATGTTTTGCCTTGCCTGAGACAGCCTAAAAAACACTAGGGTCTTTAGAATTGCGTACCTATGTATTTTCTAATAAAGAACACACGTCCTGACACTTTACATATTAATGTTGTGCCTCAGGAATGCGTAGTATTTGCTTTTTGATCGAATATGTTCACAAATATGAACGCGAACACCAGTTCAAGATGGCTGGGCGTTCAGAAAGAAGTTAAACTTTGCCGAGAAGCTGAATCGGGTTACCGACAGACAAACAGACAGGACAGACATACAGACCAAAATTTTTGCGTTTAAGTATCCCAAGAAAGACTATCGTCTTTAAAAACAGATTGCTACAGTCAATTACAACTTAAGAATAGATACAAGCTCCGCCCCCCAGAACTGCAGCGCACCCGCCATGCAGCTGTGCATAAGAGTCGCGTGAGGTGTTTTCCGTTGCAACGATATCTATTTTTTCGCCGCTAATTTAAATACTACGCATGCTACTAATAAAAGATTCGTCGTCAATGCTTAAGACATTACGTTTCCCCCAAGAAATGATGTTGAACTCCACGTAAATTTGCCAGGAATTTCAAGTTTCCAACCGATAACCACCGACGCGAACAGGCGTCTGCATAAGAAAATCACTTACTCGAAATACGGGGAAGTTGCTTGACGTCCCCGAAATGAGCAAATTCGATTGGATAACGTACCTACGCAATTTATGCAATTATCTTTCTGGGTGAGATAGCAACGGCTCTGGGCGGAGCTTACACATATTCTTACGTTGTATATAAAAAAAAATGCCCCCCACCTCCCCGAAGGGAATCGTGAGGAAATGCGAATGCATTTCTTGCGCCGAGAGATTTCGCCTTCACCGACTTCTGCCATCGCCTTGAGAGGCACCCAGCCAGCGAACGGTCGAGAGTGAGGCGCGAGCGGACGGGAGAGTGGGGCGCAGGGAGGAGAGAGAGCGAACGGCGAGAGAAGGAGCGGCGAAGCACTGCACCTACCCTTTCCTACACTCTCTCGCACCACATGCTCCGGTTGCTAGGGGCGAGGATAAGCGCGCGCGCCCGCAGCTGTTGCTATGGGAGAGGGAGTGAGAGCGGAGAGATAACACCTGCCGGCGCGCGGACGCCGCCGCGGACAACGCCGGACGCCTCACATAGCCCGACTAAGAAATGCATTCGCATTTAAAAAACAACTAACAGGATCGTTTATGCATTCACCTAGACGACTCAAACGGGAAAGCCATCTAGTGTGACAATTTCACCGCGTGCTCTATATCACCCGAGCGCCCTAAAGAATTAGCAGCGCCTCGAAGGAGGCGTTGCAATGTGCGAATTAACGCCGAGCACGCTCGCCACGAACGACGAGGCTGGCGGGTGACCATGTGTTTAGGCCGAGTACGCAGACACCGGTTTCTTTTTTTTTTTTTTGTCCCGCAAACGCCGCAAGTACGAAGTGAACGCTTGGCGTGGTCTTCTCATTTTGACCATCTCATTCCAGCTACTCCGTTAAGCCGACCTCGGGGGAAGGAAATAGAAAATGAAGAAGGCCATGTACAAGATGTTTCCGTAAAGGGCGAACCGCATCTAAGGATTAACTGCTCTTTAATATTCAATCCCGGTAAATATAGAACGTTTATTCTACTTGACGATCAAAATGCCCGTTATTAGATGTCCAATTACGGTGCCGATAAACACAATAATAATTTTGCGAAATAAGTAATGAACACTAGCTTCTACGATGTCTTGAATATTAACGAGGTGCTCACCGTAGATCTGGACGACCCTGTACATAGTATTCTAGAGGTCACTGTGAAACGTCTTGACTTACTTAAAAACTTGTGTTCAATAGGACTCGTCGCCGGTCATAGATACTCATAATCCGCAGGAGTTGCCAACTCCTTCACTATACTTAACAACACGTTGGCATATAATCGGTTCTATAAAGAAGGGACTGTTGGCAAAATAAAAGAAAAGTCAAAAGTGGTAAATACTCGGCCTTTTTTTAGCAGTTTGGCCAAGAAACAAGTGCGTGAGCGTGACTTGTTTATGCAGATCGGGGACAAGGAAATTGTTTTCCCTAAACTCTTGATATCAAGCGCTTCACGTGATTTTTTTTTCGGCTTGTTTTCGCGTTGGCAGTGCAATCTGGTTCGCGTATTCGCCTTTTCATCGTGCACAGACTGTGTACTTTTTTTATTTCCTACGATAAATTTCAGCGCTTTCAGTAAGAACATTCATGCACCACTATGCACAACAGAACAATCAGTCGTCTAAAGCATAGTTTATCAGGCGCAATTTAGCTTTCGCTGTCCTGCTGCCATTAAACTTACAAATCAACTAACTTCCAGCCTTTGTGTTATCGTCAGTTCACTTCTGTGCGCTATTTCTGTCTGATAGCTCTTCGCTTCAATTTACCTATGAAGTCCCAATATCGATAATATTGCGCTCTGCGCAATAATTTTGGGAATATATTCAGGCACCTTGGAATTTTCATGATGTATTTTTTTTAATTTCGAACTTTATTTACGACAACGGCAGCACAAAAACAAAAAAAATATTGATGCTCGCATTTGTTCACTTGTTGCGCTTCAGATACGTGACCTATACATCTACGTTAACAACTGTAAGTAAATCTCAGCAAAAGCCTTCTCGATAAGAGCACGTACGTGCACAGCCATACACCAAGCAGTAAGCACACGGAATAAAATTAGAACCAGAGACGACTATCTGACGCCAAAGGGAAAGTCCCCCCATATTGCGATATGTTTTCTTTTTCTGAATCTCAGTTGTGAGCGGTGTAAATTCAAACACAAAGTAGAGATATATTACTGATGCACATACATAACAAACAAGAGTTCAAGTTCTTTCCATTCACTCTGCAAGAGTAAAGTAATTAGAAAGTTCCCTTCACACACCCAAGTGCGTTTATCGGAACGTCCGAGAATTCGAAAAAGATACTTGAAACGTTCTACTCTCGACCATTTGGTGAGTCAGCCACACAGAAAATATCTTTCCGTCACGACGACTCGTTTTCACAATACAGGAAGTAAAAATAAGCAATACTAAAAGAGAAATATAGGAAATACACAGCCGAGACCCTTACAATCACAGGCAGATAGGCACCTAAGTGGCCCAGGTAAAGAAACGCACTGATTATGAGTGGGTCCTACAAAACTGCAGCCTACATTTCACACCTGAGCAATGTCAAGGCATGCAGAACAGCTTAGTGCAGATGAGCGAGGTATCTACAAGAATCCGATATTCACAATGGTTGTTTATTTTAATTATTACCGAATAGTTGTTTCGGGTGGTTCAATCACTGAAATTTGCCTGAGAAATCTCGCAACAATAGAATCAACGACGAGCTGTTTGTTGTGTGAACTTACCTATGCGTATGACGTCCGGTAATGCTGCTCCGGTGTCACACTGCCAAAGTAGCGGCGCTGTAGCGATTGAGATACACAGCACCAACAGGGTTCCTCGAGCGAATGTCCAGCTTGCTCTCCCAGCATGGTGCACCATAGTTCCCCAGGCCATGTTTTCGGATGATGATTCCACCGGAAGGTTGCTCCAGACTTCAACGCTGACGGCAGCTGTTTTTATTTATTGAGTTCACAGGCTATGCAGCCATTATTTATTTTGTTTCCAGACGAACCGGTGGTAAACCTTTAAAAATACTTATGCGAGAATTTTCGAGCTCCTTGTTTTACCTCGTTCTTGTAACTTGTGCGCCTATAGCTTACGAATGTGTGGATGCAAACACTTCTATTCGCATTTCATTACTTCGAATATCCGCTTTGGCAATAACAGTTCTCAGTTAAGTTTCACAGTTTCAGATGCAACACATGAGATTAAAAAGGCTATGCTCCTTGTTTTTCAACTCAATCGAGTCAGCTAGAAGTGCCGCATCATTATCTTGGGCACCCGAACGTCCTTCCACCTTTATAGCACTGTTATTTAATGTGAGGACACGATTATTGAGAAGATTGATTAATTTTGCTGAATAAAAATTAGATGCCTGCATGCGCTTTTTTCGCTGACGCTTCGTTAGAGAAATAGAAAATAATATTTCAAAAGAAATTTAATTGCTAATTTCGAGAATATTGCTCAACAATGGCGCATTCTCTAAAATCGAACTCCTACTTACGTGCCCGAAAAAAATGTTTCTGAAAAGTTGCAGTTTTTTTTCGCGAACTTACAAGCCTATTTATGCAACAGTGCTTTTAAGTTATGGATCTGAGAGCACAGATAAGAGCTCTGTGATGAAATAATTCTATAGGCTGCTTATATTATTCTAGCGTGAATTGATATTAAAATTGTGTGACCCCACAACAAGTTTGGCAGCCACTAAATTGTTGTATCGGTAAGGTGTGCCACTAACTACGAAATAACTTTCGCAGATGCCGTATTCTCACCACATTCTGGTTCGTACATCAGGAAAAGCAGTTATATCCAACTTCGGGAGGACACCCCGATATCCACATTCACAGGCGCGCAACAACTAGACATCGGTCGCAGTATCCATGTGGCTTGAAGAATGCACGAGCGCGCGCTAATTCAAACTCTCACAAATCGATTTCCACAAAGAAATAAAGTTCAAATGCCATGTCGAGGACGCACTTCACGTGGTTGGCAAGCTTCGTGGAGCGGGACATCTCAATAGGAAGAAGGAACACAGCACCATCTGGCATTTATCCAAACACATTACGATGTGTTAGGGACACTGGTGGTTTGACACCTTCGGAGCGATATCGCAACTCTGCAAATACTGCCTGGAAGAGTTCAGTCGACGATGAGACGTTTCGCAATGGCAGAGGACAAGAAAAATGCGGTTGCCACTTGCCGAAATAAAAGTTTCCTCTCGCACGAGCAGCGTGCAGCCGAAGGCACCGAGCGCGAGCGCAGACCGCCGGCTACTGAGTCGTGGGCCGCAGCGGCGGTAGAGCTCCGCGCATCCCTTGTTCCCCACTAGCGCGGATGCGTGGGGGAAGGAAAGGAACCGAGTCAAACCACCCACAGCGCAGATTCGTAGGCGTGGCTTGTAGAGAAGGAGCTGGCTGGAGGTGAGAGAGGGAGAGAGAGAGGGATGAGGGTTGTGTGGGAGAGGAGGAGAACACGCGTCCGTACGACGCGAGAAGGCGGTGGCGCGGTCGTTATAAGGATTCCCGTAGCGCCATCTCTGAGTGCTTTCGCGTGTGCTCGCGCACAACTGCAGAGCTGGCGGCATGGGTTGCTCCTGCATACCATCTCAATGTGGGCTTCCCTTAAAATAATGGAGCTGTCCCGGAGCGTGAAAACTTTCGTGCGGCTCCTTCACTAGTTCCTTGCTTCACGAACTTTTTCATGATTTATGCAATATTAGCGTGAGTTGAGGTAAAAGATTGCCAAGCACTCAAAATGATATTTTGAAGTATCGTTGTGAATTAAATGATCGCCAACGAACAACCCTTAAATCGCATTAAAAATAAGTTTTTCTCATCTTCTGCGCGACGATTGCTACAGTAGCCTGGTATTTTGCGGGCATCAAATGCAGAAGGCGAGATTATTTTAAAAAGCGTCACGTGACTGAGCGTTCGTGCACGAACAGCTTAGTGCCATTAAGTGTCCAAGAAACGAATGATCGATGCAGCAAACAGACCGATAGCATTAACAGGTCTTGGACAATAAATGAGTAAATTCGGGAATAGTATTCATGCTCAATCTGCCGAGCTATTCCGTGTAGTCAATCCATAATGTATACGGAACCGTGGGATAAGCGATAAATAGTGCAGCGCGAGTCCAAATGCTCTGTCAACGTTTTTGCTGTTGACAAACAGCGTTAAGAACCAGCAGGTTGTGGCGGTTGATGGAAACGTATGGGCGACTACGGCTGTCGCCATCATTAATAATTTTTTTTCCTGCGGCCTACCCGTGGTATCAGTCTGCGTGAGTGATCGATCATTCGTTAATGGCATGATGAGGGATCCAATGTCGTTCCGCACGAGTTTCAAGTAACGCTGTATTTATTTATTTATTTATTTAGTTTGAAGATCCCAGAATTTCCATTTGGCTCCGAATTTCTCTGTCGCAGAGCTTTTACAGCAGAGCTGTTAAGGCCGAGGTTGGCAGTGTGTCGTAGATGAAAAATTATCATCATCATGAAGCAGCATGCGCCATCGACGTCCTCTTCCTCATCCTCTTCCTTTTCTTCCCCCTCTGCTTCGCTAAAAGCAAGACGTGCGCCGATTTCTCCGGTGAATGATGCAACAACTTCATGGGTAAGAGAACGAGCACAGACCCGGAAAGAAAGAAAGAAAGAAAGAAAGAAAGAAAGAAAGAAAGAAAGAAAGAAAGAAAGAAAGAAAGAAAGAAAGAAAGAAAGAAAGAAAGAAAGAAAGAAAGAAAGAAAGAAACATCATTTTTTTTGTCGAAAAAATTTTTTTGCCGAGATGAGATTCGCACCCGCGTACCCACGATCCTAAGGCGAGTGTCATAACCACTCGGATATCCAAGCACGCTGGCAAAGCAGAGCATAGCTTTGTATAGTATAGTACAGCAAGGTGGTGGGAAAGGGAAGTGCGGGGGAGAAGCAGAGGTGTGGGGGGTTACCGGGAGGGAAAGGAAGTTCGGAGAAAAAGTGCAGAGAGAGAGAGAAAGCGAGAAAGAGAAATAGGTATAAAGAAAGGACAGAAAGAGAGAAATAGATAGAAGGCGAGAGACCGACTACACGGAGAGGTAGAGAAACAAAGGCATGGAAAGAAAGCTAAAGAGAAAAGAAGAAAGGTAAGAAAGGGAAGAGAGAAAAAAAAAGACATAAAGACAGCGATAAAAATGCAGACAGAAAGATATAGAAAGCCACAAACAATAGAAGAAGATATAAAAAGGAGAGAAATAATAGCCATGCATAGTAAAGCAAGTATCGTTTGCCGCGTGGCGCACAAAAACTATCATCTTCATGAGCCGGCACGCGCTCTCTTTGTTATCTTCTTCAACTTCATCCTCTTCATCATGTTGTGCTTCCCTTCCAGAACAGGAGCGCCGATTTATCCGGCGAGGGATGCAATGGAATTGATGGGCGAGAAAACGAGTGCACAGAGAGGAAAAAAAAGACAGTGAAAAAAGAGAGCAAGCTTAGCCATGTGTAGTGTAGTATAGCAAAAGGTAGGAAAGAGACAGGTGAGAGGCCAAAGGCCTAGCCAATCCAGGACCAGCTAGGCGTCCACCAGCTCTGCTGTGACCCCGCATCGTACGTCTTAGTGCAAGCTGGTCTAATATTTTTTTTTAATTTACAGTGCATTTCAATTCATTAAGCGCGTATATCCAATTCATTACGCTTACTTATGGTATCATCGTAAAAAATCCTCGGAGGTACCAAGAGGAGAGGAGTAATTAGTATTTTTGGTTTGGTTCTCGTTACGCGCGCGTTCATTCCCAAGGCTTAGCACGAAACTGCTAGAACGTCCGTTGCATACTCGCCCGCTCCAAAGCGCCAAAATGTATCGCCTTATCTAAAAAAGGGGATCTCAGGAGGGCTGTGGTGTTGACAGGCCATTTGTTGTGCTTACACAACGTAAAAGAAGCGCCCACGGCCCCTGCCAGCCGCATGACCCCCGAAATGTGCGTTCGGCACTAAGCGATAGCCTCATCTAAAGTAGATCAGAGAAGCTGACGGTGTGACCGCGGCGACATTGCTAAATTTGTTTGCGATAGTTTCTTGCTAAGCGTGACATTATAAGCAACAATAATACGTAAAATTTCAGCGTTTTCTGGCGTAACCAGTCGTAGGCTTTCAGTAAGTTTTCACTTACTGAAGACCATCATACGAGGACACGCTCACTACTTGTAATTAAGAACAAACGCTGGTGGACATGATAAACAAGGCAACCGTGTGCATTCCAGCTTGACACAGTTACTATAGAAAGCGTTCGCATATTTCTTCAAAATAAACGTAAAACAGCTGGTTACTTGCAACCGAAGAAGATCAAGTTTTCCACTACATTTAGCGCTGGACTGTTGCCAATACAGGAACTAGACGCAATGTAGTGCGTTAATTACTAACAGCTAACCACAAATGGTCTTTTGAGGAAAGGCCGCAACGCTCACCAGTGAAATAAATCTAGAAGCACGAAAAAGGAAACTAGCGCTGGTCCACTGGGTGCCTGTCTGAAATTAATAGTCCTTTTCTGAAACAAAAAGAAAATGAAAAATAAAAAAACGCTTGAACATAGTACGTAGTTTCACGCATGTAATGGTGAACGAAAAAGCAGCATTGAAAAACAGTGGCGCTGTTTTCAACAGAGTTCGCTTCGATCCTTGTTAGCGCTCTCCATACTTCATTGCGTACATTACGCAAAAAAAAAAGCATGAATGCAAAACAAGTCACCCGATTTATCGAACTTGCGCACGAATATGGACTCGTTTCACTAAAGCTTAACCAATACTCTACTGTAACAAAAACAAGGTCAGAGTTGCACTCAGGGCAAATGCGTTCAATTGTTCTATGAAGGAAGGAGACTACATACGCGACGGGAGCATAGAGCGGAATAATCAACAAACTAAACTACTTTTTTTATGTACTATAGGAATAACTGCCATTTAGGACTGTAAACTTGCCTAGTTCGATGCGGTTTATGGCGAAGTAGAACACAGCGTGAACATTTGGACAAAGAGATAAACTTAGTGCACGAGGGCCATCTCTGTAACGTGCTCCACCTACAGCTGCACAGGTACAGAAAATGGAGAAACTTCGTGAATTGAAGGCATACCATAGTACGTTTTCTGTTGCGAGGCAGCGTTCGCGTCGTTTATTGCTTCCTTTGTCCCGACGTTTGCGCTGGGTTTCACTGTCTACCCATAACTAGCGTCTATTTCGATATATAGGGAATGGCAATGGTGGATCGAATTCACAGAAGTACAGGGTTGCCGAGACATAAAAAAATGCAAGAGTTTCCAGTTTGTTCATGTAGTTCTGGGTAGGTGCTTCAGGTTATGTCCTAGTGTATATCAAAGGACGCAACTTTGCGAATGAATGCAACTTACAAGCGCTATCTGCGCTTACATGCCTCGCTTTCGCCTTACCATGACTCCTTACAAAACTAGAACTTTCGGTCGTTTTATGAGTACTTCCAAAGGAAAGGTTTGGTATGCGCTCCATTCAGACACTGGTATTTCCACCTCATCCGTGGAGAGCTTTCGTGCAGAATTTCAATAGGGCTCCCTTGGCAGAAATGATGCTCGTATAGTAAAACTGAAGTTTTAATAGCGAAGTTGTTTACGTTATCGGTAACTTGTGCTCCGTCGTGCAAAACTCCTCAGGTGGCTATGCGCCACAGGAATTGGGCAAGCCCCGCTACCGAGTACAGCAGGTGTGAGCGTTACACGAAACCTCAGCTCGGCTGAAGTGGAGCTCGTGAAACACATGAGAGAGAGAGAGATAGAAAGGAAGAGAAAAATAGAGAGAAATCAAGGGAATAAATACATAAAAAATAGGAAGACAAAAAGACACGGAAAGAGAGAGAAAAATATAGAAAGAAAGAGACACGAGAAAAGAAATTGGGACAACACAGAGAAATAGAGGAAGAGAAATAGAGAAATGGAGGGAAACAAAAAAGAGAGAGCAAGAAAGAGATCGGTGCATGAACTGAGCACATCAGATTGGGCAAATGTGAGACTCATCCGACGCTCCCGCAGCCACTGCCGCGCAAGTGGTCTGCCATGCTTTGGTGGTGACAACAGCGAGTGGTGAATTGTACAGGTCACTTAGCAGCCAGTGTCTTCTATTTCTACCACGCACAAGCGTAGTGCGAGTGTAAGCGCTGGAGGCCACCTCACTACTGTCCGCATCACTGCAACTGAGTGTTTCTTGCATACTCATATTTTCTGACCTATTCACCACTCCGTCTGCTTTATGCCCCTTGTATTCGCTATTCTTTCTGCATAACGGGGTACAGGCGTTTTCGTGCATAAGCCCTTTCAGTTGCTGAACGCCAAGCACCAAAGCTTATTTAATAATTTTGTTAAGATTTGTTAATTTTGCTGCCCGAGCTTTACAGAGGTAAGTAGTGTACACGAAGATAACAGCCTAAAATTAAAAAAGAAAGACAGTGACGTCGAAGGTGGAAAATCATGCAGGCGCATACGACTTACGAACTTGCTGCTGGGTGAGTTGGTGAACTCGCCCCGCAATAAGTTCTTTTTAAGTGATACAAAACAAGATGTCATCAAAAACATATGACAATGCAATTTTGGAAGGTCAAAGCTACAGAGAATAACACAGAATAATTCGAGCAAACAGGCGCAGAAATTATTAATATGCAAACACAATAATTGTAAGAGCCATAAACATACAATATACAATATAATTGCAAAATAAAAAGAGCAGGTAAGGACATGACCAATTTGATAAACTATGTTATAAAAATTCGAAATTCAGAAAAAAAAAGATAGTGAAGCTGGGATATGAAAAGACACCAAGATCAATGTAGTAAGCGTTAAGTGGACGGATGTGGGCTGTCCCACGCAGGAATATTAAAAGGGTTATTTCAGCAGAATTTTTCAGCTAACTCGATAAAAAATGAACAATGCATTTGGCGAGATAAGGGTTGTCGAGGATCCTGCTACTTCATTGAAAATGAACAAAATATCGGTGCGATTTGGCAAGGAACGAAGTAACGAGGGGGGATGAAAATCTAATAATGAAAGAACACAGCCGGAAATTGTTCATAGCAAAAAACAGTATGTAAACGTTCTCATCATTTTAATGAATTACTCACGCGCCCGATTGTACTCTGGAAGTTTATTTGACGTTTTTGAGCTTCATTACTAAGAAGTCTTCATAATTCCGAGGATTTGGTGACATCTGTACGTGGCGACACCTCATGGCTTTGCCAACGGCACCGTGCATTAAAGGTGTGCTTACACGATTTTGAGACATCACAAAAGGGACATTCTTTGTTTCCTTGGTTTGCGGTGTTAGCACTCTCCACGCAGCGGAGCCAGCCAACCCGTATAAAATGTTTTCCTCGTTTTTAATATTTGCGTCGCTGAGCATGAGAGGCCAGCTCCACCGCAATGGACATTATCCCGACGAGTCAAAACAGTGCCACTGAGACTGGAACTTACTCTTATAGATTCGTAGAATTAATGAGACGTATCTTATTAAAACTTCTATTTAATTATTGCACCAGAAATCTGCCTTCATAATGTTTAAAGTATATTACAGAAGAATGCAGCAGTGATTATTCTATGCAGTTGTGTAAATGAAGGACTTTAGAGATCGTCTAGACAATCATTTAGTTTTTTGTTAAGCAAAAAATAATAAAATAAAACTTTCACCGACATTATTTCATGAATAATACCTCATTAAATTTTATAATGAATGGTACACTGTCTCCGTGAACCAGAGAATCTCTTTGATCAAAAGAACTTCCTTCAGTGTTGCAACAACAACAAAAAAGAATACTGAAGATTTTTTTCACTGCGATATTCCAATACAGCAGACGGAAGATTGACTCACAAAACTGTGGACTGCTTCCAAACATATACGAGCTGCGGCACTCGCTGCCTGCTGGAGGCCTGAACAGACCTCATGAGAAGAAATCCCCTCATTAAAAATAATTTCGAAAGAGCATGGAAACACGCTAACAAAAGAGTGTAATTAGTAGGAGTATGAAGACACATTTACTCAGAACAAGAGGGCTTTGAGGAATCTTACCAAACTCGTAATAAAGCGGAGACATTGAGGTGCAGTTCATTGCATTTATTGAAAGTTGAAAAGTCAGCGAGTAAGAAGGAGATCTAAAGGGCTTATTGAGGCAGCCATTAAATAAGAGTGCAACATATGAAGAGCTGATGGAACCGTTGTACGGCTGATAAAGTACAATTACAGTATCGATAGTCCGATGCCAAACTATTCATCTACTAAATGGGCATATATCATTCCAGCTAATAGAATGAGGATATCTATTTTCATTCCACCACGTAAAAACCTAAGAAAGTAGCGCTGGAAAAGCTAGAAATTACACGGAAGGACAGATGGCAATGAGCTAGCAAGTCTTCTGGAAAGCGAGCGGTCTGAAATGTCAAAAAGCAACTACGAAATAGTTTATCAAATTTTTAAGCAATTCTAGAAGCCTTCGCAATTATGCTTAATGGATTTTGACTCTGTAGATCACTCCAAGCTCGGTGTAAAAAAATGTGACCTAATTGTTTGGTCTTGCGGCGCCATGCCACCAACTTTCCACAAGGTGGATGTTCTCCTATGCTAAGTACGTGCTTAGCACTGCCGAGAACCTAGCCGGAAGTGGGCTTGCTCCTAGTCTACGAGTTGGATAGCCGGCGGCAGAAATTCCCTGCTTTCCACAACAGCGACAAACGCTCGACTATATCACGACTCTGTTGAGATAATGTGCGCTGAGAGTCATTCGCCGATATATCAAGTGCCACCTTTCTTGAGCAGACTACTGTACTCAGTCGAAAAAGAAAACAGAAGTGAAGAAGCTTACACTAGCCATGTGAAGCTTAAGAAACAGCTAAGCTGGTTATCTGAGGGGCTTAACATGCCCTTCTAGACCGATGCTAGGTCTTTCCTTGGCGTAGACAGGATAGAGTCAAACCACAGCCTGTCACAGACCTTGCAAGAATGTTCAGACTCCAGCGCCAGAAAGTAACGTGCAAACCTGGATGTGGCACCTTCGACATAAGCGTGGGCCTTTCGTCGCTCGTGCTCGGCTCTCGGCACGCCGGGCGAACTCGGCCCAGCGGCTGCACGAGCTGTCTCTGGAGGTGCACCATGGCCCAGGTCAGACAGTAATCCGGCCTATTATTTGGCCTCAATACATATTTACTTCATGAACAGGATATCCACTCCAAATCAGTGATATGGTTGACAGGTTCACAGGCTAGGGCACAGCGAGGGGGGGCAGGGGGGGTTGCTGTAAACAGTAAAGCTTACAGTTTCTTTGTAAAACATGCATTTCTTTAAACTTGAAAACAAACAGCAGATCCCACGCATTGTGGGAGTCGATGTAATGCAAAGCAGCGAGCAAGGAACAAATACTGCTGTACATAACATGTATGTAATGATTTGCATGTTAGGACTTCTCATTTGGGTTCGTCATAGAGTGACGTCTCGCACTACCAGTTCTGGTGTGTACCAAGCTAGCGAAACGCTAGCTTGGTAGCTTGGTAACAAGTAAAGCTTACAGTATATGTGTTAAACATACATTTCTTTACAGAAGAAAACAAACAGCAGATCCCACTCATTGTGGGAGTCGATGTAATGCAAAGCAGGGAGCATGGAGCAAATGATGCTGTACATAACATGTATGTCATGATTTCCATGTTAGGACTTCTCATTTGTTTTCGTCATAGAGTCACGTCTCGCAATAACAGTTTTGGTGTATACCAAGCTAGCAAAACGCCACGAGCGCACTATGAGCGTGTCATGTAAATCCCGTTACAAGACATGCATGTCATGATTTTCATGTTACCACCTGTCATTTACGTTTGTCATACAGTCCAAGTTTGGTGCATATTGTAACGACGTGAGATCGACGCGACAAACAAATACGCTTTACCAATCTTCACTGAAAAGACTGCAACGCCTTCGTCCCTGCGATCGGCCAAGAACACTCGCGTTGATTCATTGTCGTCACCACTGGCACATACGCGCGGCAATATCAAGCTAGCAAAGTGGCCGCAAGCGCACCATTACCGTTGCATGGAAGCCATGCTGTACATGGCATGAAGCTTATGGTTCCAATATTGACACTTGACATTTGTGTTCGTCATACAGTCACGTCGCACAATACAAATTTTGGTGTACTTGTATATCAAGCTAGCGAACTAGGCACGAGCGCCCCACGAGTGTGACATGAAAGTCACATTGTACATAACATGCATGTCATTATTTTCATACTGCCACCTGCCCCTTATCTTCTTCATACAGTCACGTCACGCAATACCAAATTTGGTGCATATCAAACTAGGCAACGAGCGCCCCATGAGGATGGCATGCAATTCATGCTGTAGATGACATGCATATCAGGATTTTAATATTATCACTTGTCATTTATGTTCGTCATACAGTCACGTCACGCAATACCAATTATGGTGTGTATCAAGGTAGCGAAACGGCCGCGGAACGCACCATGAGCATGGCATGTAGATGACGTACATGACATGCATGTCATGATTTTCATTTTACTATCTGTCATTTATATTCTCCGTAGAGTCACGTCATGGCATATAAAATTTTACTGTATACCAAGCTAGCGAACCGGAATTGAGCGTACCATGAGCGTAGCATGTAAATCATGCTGAACGTGAAATGTATGTCATGATTGTCATGTTACCGCCTGCAATTAATGTTCGTTATGCCCTCAGGTCAATACGAAGTTTCGTACATGTCAAGCTGGGGAAACAGCCAGGAACGCGCCGTGAGCATAGCATTGATATCATGCTATACAAGACATGCATGTCATGATTTTTATATTACCACCTGTCATTTCTAATAGTTGTGTAGGAAATGTCTCGTCATATCAATTTTTGTACATATCAAGTTAACGAAACGGCCGCAAGAACCCCTAAGCCACGGCATCTAAATTATGCCTTTGATGACAAGTAATTCACTATTTCCATATTGTGACCCGTCGTTTATGTTTTTCGTACGGAAATGTTATGCCATACTAAGTTTGGTATACATGCCATTAAAGATACGTGCTGGAGAGCACAAAGTCGTAGGCGGCTAGATAGATAGATAGATACGCTCAAGGTCGCTGAATTTCACTTCGTCCTTGAACTTCACCGAATACCTCTCTGTCTAGCTTCCCTTCGCAAGAAAATTGGTCCCACTTGGATTGCTTAACTTGCTGTAATGTCGAAAGCGCACATAATATCACCGGCCTGTTACTGCACAATTTATATTGTGCATGCAATGGATTTAGGCCCAATAAGGGTGTTACTTTACACATTAACTCTGCCATTTCGTGAGGAACTTCGCTAAACAACGGGTGCGTACTCTCAAGACCAATTTCTCTTGATTAACGCTCTATGAACGCGGCGTGTTAGACGTTGCAAAACCGTCCTGTGAGAACACGGTGCGCAAGCAGAAAATAGTTTCACTGCTAGTCGTGGGATAATGTAAGAGCAAAAACAAGTGAATTCTAAAGGAAAGACAATGATTTCGCAAAGCTTTAGTCTGAGTCTGCTTTGAGTCGGTACGATTGCTATCTGCTTTACTAAAAAATAAGAAATTCGTCTTTTTAACTGAGACGGAGCGATTTCGAGGCGCTTTCAAGCATTTATTTCGCAATAGTTGCCTGGACAACAGCAATCTTTCTCTCGGAGCTGTCGGTCTAGAGAAAAGTTTGTTCAGTGCTGGTAATGGCAATTTACGTGAAGTTAAGATCTTGAAAGCTGATTCTGTGCCAACTTACTCGCGTGTTAGTTCTTATTTGAAAAAACAAACTAATATGTAACTAGTTTATTGCACAAAAGGCGCGTATACATATAAGCCCCCCTACTTCTGTAGCCAGACGTCAAATTTGCAAGAAGAGAGTGTAGCATAAAACCTCGCTGTTGCGCGTCTGTATGTGTCCGCGGGAATAAAAGCGGGCATGGCACTAGTGCCTGCTTTAACCTGACTCACTTGCGAGGTTGAGCAAGGCCTCCTTTAAGTGCCTATTTGCCAATGTCTTTCGGCCTTCCAATTTCAGCAGACACAAATCTTACCATGTTGAAATTTCATGCTCTTCAAGGCTATTCCTTTGTGAAGTGCTTGTGATCATGAACCGAGCACTCGAAGAGAATGTATGAGAGCTACATTGGGTGCCAAAAAAAGAATCTGGCGACAGTTCATTTAGCTGAGCGAGAAGGCGCGAGGTGCAAACGAGATTAGATGTGTGCAACCGGGTATTTCTGAAGGCCGTCGTACTGTAAAGGGGCTCACTTCCTTCAAGGTCTTGTACTTTTCCTTGTGTGTTGCTGCTGGACATCACATGTTTTCGGCTTCGGGCAGCTCACGTCCTTATATCTGGCACGTGTAGGTGTGCGCAGCAAAAGTCACCGTGTGCTTGAACACTTTTGATACGTGCTACATCCTTTGCGCGGCTTACATCGCTAAGAAAAATATTAAGCGAGGTGAAACCGAATTCACCAGTGGTAGGGCAAGGCGGTGCCTGAATGGCATGTTACACTTGAAGTTTGTATCTCATAAAATAGCAGTGTATTGTTGACAGTGGGAGCTAAACTGTCTTCCTCGCTGGAATGAGTGAGAGTAAGGCTCAGTGAGCTATATATATATATATATATATATATATATATATATATATATATATATATATTATAATGAAAATACTAGGCCGGAAGCGGTGGTTTTGTCCGAACAGTATCAAGAGCCTGGTCAGGCGCAGGCAGCGTTGCAGCAACCACAAGGCTAGGCAGCTCCCGCTCGTGCCTCGTGCAAAGCTGGCGATGCGGCGGCAGCGCTGGGCATTCCTCTTCACTAGAATATATATATATATATATATATATATATATATATATATATATATATATATATATATATATATATATATATATATATATATATATATATATATATATATATATATATACCAACGGTTTCGAGATAAGGTACTGACCATTGGCTATGGCGAATTAACTAAACTCATTCCAGATTTAGCGCAGGTAGAGAACTTGAGGGAATTCTTTTTGTCGGCTCCTCTGAGATTCAGCGCTCTGGATGGGCCTGAATCTCTGCGATGGCCGCATTCACTCAAGGCGTTACCTGTTTAGACGGGGAGTAGGCTCTCTTAACCTGGAAATGGTTAACCCTGTGGGATTCCTGAAGCCCAGATTTGAGAGATAACCATAAAGAAATACGGCAGGCCCATATTGGATAGCCCTAATGACTTCAGGCGTTTTGCTGAGGTAAGATAAATGGTATTTCCTAATGATTCTACGCTCTAGTTGTTTCGTAGAGGTCGAATGGGAGTCCACGGGGGGGGAATATTTAATAAACGCTTTAAATGAAGTCCGAAATTATCGTTAAGCGCAGAATGGGGACGTTTCTTTGTCTATTTATGGAACACATGCGGATACTTGAGAAGGAAATATATATAATCGTTTGCAGTAAATTATCATAAAAAGGCATATTGGTTCTAAGAAAATTATAGTCTAAGCAGAGGGTTCCATGTTTTCGGATAAATGAGAAAAAATCCGATAAACACTCGTTCGTAAAATTTTGGACAATTCAGATTTATGCGATAAACTCCTATTTTAAAAGCATATTTTCAACGTTGAAAGGGCATTTTCAAAGCTGAGAATCTTCAGTCGAAAGGCAACGAACCACCATCAGTGGCAGCAACCTCGTAAAGTATGCTTGCGTCTATTACAACAAGCATTAAGTTGTAGTATTAAGAAGCGTTGGTGTTTTGTATTGAAGTATTTGTGCCTGTGTATATATGTGTTTGTGCGTTCCAACCATTCAGACACCTAAAATACACTTAGTGTGCTTGCTTGTTGTCGTGTTCACGTACCATTTCATCTAAGACTTCGAAGATTGGGAATAATAATAATAATAATAATAATAATAATAATAATAATAATAATAATAATAATAATAATAATAATAATAGGTGCTTTATTTTTCATTAAGAAGTTGAGGGAGGCTGGGAGAAAAAGCTGAGAAGCAGCTTGCCTAGCGCCTGCCCCCTAAGAGTACAGAAAAGTACACTTTGGCGAGTTTACAGCAGTGCACATGAAGAGCTGTACTATTTGGTTAAATAAACGGCAAATAAAAAAAATGAAAGGATAGAGAAATCGGATTATCAGCAAGAATGCAGCGCATTTCCATTGAAGATAAAGTTAATAAGAACACATCAATTGCAACAACTTCCAATTCAAAATTAAACACTGGATTTCGGAGAACTGTGGTTTTCAAGAAATGAACCCCAATAAACTCCAAATTTTCACGAGATAAACAAACTCAGAAAAACACCCTCCAAATTTGAAGAAAAATAAACTCCGAAAACACGGAGCCATAACTCTGCGGGTTTGAACTTTTCAGAAAATACTGCGTTTTATACTCCAAATCATCGGTTTTGTTATTTTATGATGCAGGAAATACGTTGATAACTTTATATGGTCCGCCTCCGTGGATCAGTGGTTATGGTGGTCGGCTGCAAACCCGAAGGTCACGGGTTCGATCCCGGCCACAGCGGTCGCGTTTCGATAGAGGCGAAATGGCAGAGGCCCGTGTACTGTGCGATGTCAGTGCACGTTGAAAACACCAGGTGGTCGACATGTTCTTAGCCCTCCACTACGGCGTCCCTCATAATCATATCGTGGTTTTCGGACGTCAAACCCCGCATAATATTTAGTAATAATTTTATATGGTAATTTTTGTTGTAACATGAACGGCTTGAAGCCATGAGAAATGGTAGAACGCGGAATGTTCCTCGTGCTATCCATGCCACTTGGGAGCTTGCCATCATCTTAGGTTCTCACGTAGACAAGTCGCCTTGTGGAGTTGTTGCCTTAGCCCTTTAAGGCGAAACCTATGGAAAACTGCCTGTAAATGTGTCAAATCCATACAACGTTATTTGAAGGCACTCAATATTTTATTGCGACAAAAGTGATATCATAATATGTTAATTCATGCGTGTTATTGTAAATAATTCGGATTAAGTTGTAATTAAATATATATTTATGATGTAGTCATTCATGCTCTATTTCGGCAGAAATAGAATGTCATCTCAGTGTAAAAATACAGTTCAAATTCATTTTTGGTTGGGTCTATTTTGAGCAAAGAAAAATTATACTTTTCACATAGCTTGCAGGAAGCGGTACGTCGATCGACTCGTCTAACGTGTTGTATGCAATTGTACACTTCAAAATGAAGTTTAAATGAAGACAAATTTATTATGCAGAACGTCCAATTCATCGCAAGCTTGATATATCTGGCTCTTTCTCAGACTCTAGTTGATACAAATAACAAAATGAAGTGGTGTACACAATTGCGTACATAGCACCTCAAAGGGTTAAGCGATATCGCCACTTGAACAATTCCTCACCACTAGTAGTAGCACGGGAGTTACATTTTGCTTTTTTGTTCTATAGGTATTTTCCTAAATAGGCATGTTCCTAATGTACTATGCAGTGGCTAACACTGACTTAAACTTAACTGAAAAGCTGGTTATATATGTTATATATGAAATACCATAAACCAACTGTTTCTTGAATAGTAAATATTTCGGCAGAACTACATCAGCGGCTCAATGTGCGTAGTACTTCTTCGAAAAATCAAATTACAATGAGCTCACTAAATCCCGGTGCAGCCGCCGGATCGTTTCACCGATATCCAATTGTCCTCCAGCACAGCGCCTATAAGCTTGTTGGAAAACGGCTGCGAACTCACTGATCCTATAATCACGTTCCGTCTTCTGCCGCCTTCGACCACTATACCTACTCAAGCATACCGCGATTCTTTGTCATTAAAAGCTGGTTTTATTTTCTTTTATGGAAGTGGGGGGGGGGGGGGGGGTGGATACGTGCCAGATTTTATCTTCCTAATTTCATGACATCGGTGAGCAGTTGTTCATGCATACTTGCTCTATTACATTTTCTGATTTATTTCTATTGGTGTACAACTAGCGTTAAGAACATCACAGTTTATGGATGTTGTGAGACCGGAAGTGGAATGAAAAGATGAAAGGGTATTTTTGTTACTTTTTCTTCGGAACTCTAACAGCTTTGTGATTGCCTTATCCGTACATATATGCCATGTTACCTGTGAAAAGAGGAGCAAGTAAAGCTCATGCTTTTGTTATTTCTTGCACAGCAGATCTGTTATGCTCAAGGTTTTCGGTGGGTCATAGAAAGAAAATTATCAGCATCATGAACTGGCAGGGGCTCGCTTCATCCTCTTCCTCAACTCCGGCGTGGGATGCAATACATCTAATGGACGAGAGTATGAGTACAGAGAAAAAAACTGAGAAATAAATACAAAGAGAGAAATTCTTGGCGAAAAATATTTTGGCGAGGTGAGATTCGAACCCTCGTACCCACGATCCGAAGGCGAGCGTCGAAACTACTCGGCTCTTCAGGCATGCTAGCAGATCATAGTGTAGCGTTGATTAGTGTATTATAGCAAGGTGGTGGCAAAGGGAAGTAAGGGGAGGAAGAGGGAAAGGAGGATAGGATAGTTTAAAGCATAACAAAGAAAGAGAGAAAAAGAGAGGGACAGAAAGGGAAGAAAGAAATATAGAGAATAAAAGAGAGATAAATAAATATATATAGAGAGCGAAAAGGAGAAAGAAAGAGGAAGTGAGAAGTAGAGATAGAGAAAGAAACATAATAGAAAGAAATATCAAATCAAATCAAATCATTTTATTTCCCAGAAAAAAAAAAGACAGGTTCTGGAGAGGTTCACTGGCTAAAAGCTGTTTATGGACAGCTTGACGAGGCCAGTGAACCCTATACAAGGCAGTAGGGACGATGTAATGATGATAAAGTGAAACATAAGCTAACATTACAATACCAAAATACGGTGTAAGAAAAACATATATATATACATTGCTACGAAAAACATACTGACACCAAACATAGCAAAAACACAACGGAAAAATCCAACAACCATAACACCACTATCGCGAAAACAAAAATAATAATGACGAAATACGAGGGAAAGATGTGTATAAAATTGCTTCTTGTGTATGACCTGCATCATACAATGTAACATCAGATATCAGACAACAAAATTATACAGACATTATTATTGCTATATGTTTTCCATCATACAACCTATTCGGTATGGTATGCATGCACACACTGAAAGAAAAAAATGAAATCGTACAAAAACAACACATTTTACAGCGTCAAAAAGTTAGCCTATATTTACAAAAAAGGATCGCAGTTCTTTTAATGAGAAGCTGTTTACCTGACTGTATTTATTGAGAATCGTTGGTAGATTGTATTGCAATGTTTGAAATTTGTAATTATTGCGAAACCTCGGAACAAACCAAACATCACTGCTTCTTGTACTTAACAAAACATTTTTTGCAGTTAGACATGCGGTATTTTTAATGAATTGTTTAAAAGAAATGGAAGAGAAAAAGCAGGATCGCAGAATGCGAAAGGTATACATATATTCAACTTTAATAATACCGTAGTCCCGACACACGAGTTGTGTAGATGACAAATAATCTAAATTAGCTACATGTCATAGTGAATGATTGAGAAAGAGAATAAAATATATGGGGATGGAGAAAAAATAAGCAAAAAAAAAGAAATAAACAAAAACG
Organism: Rhipicephalus appendiculatus; assembly: GCA_030522465.1. Classification (NCBI taxonomy): domain Eukaryota; kingdom Metazoa; phylum Arthropoda; class Arachnida; order Ixodida; family Ixodidae; genus Rhipicephalus; species Rhipicephalus appendiculatus. Next base: position 35,879 of record JALIZH010015606.1, read on the forward strand.
AGAAAGAAAAACAAAGCCGGCATAGCCATGTATAGTATAGCAAAGGGTGGGGAAGGGAGAGGTGAGATGGCAAAAGCCTAACCAAGCCAGGACCAGCTGGGTACTCAGCCTTGCGCGAGGCTGGGACTCAGCCTTGCGCGAGGCTGGGACTCAGCCTTGCGCATCTTCGTGCAATCTGCGCAAATTTTTCTTCTCCAAGCTTTATCGTGAAAAGCTGGATGAATAGAATCAGTTCGTAACGTCGCTCGCATGTTATCACTGATATGCTTTTATTGGAGCCATGGAATACTGCGGACAATCGGAATAAAAAAGCCGGCAGATCCCACGCACTGTGGGAATCGATGTAATGCGAAGCAGCCAGGAAGAAGCAAATCATGCTTTACATAATTTGCATGGCATGTTTTACATGTTACGACCTGTCATTTGTGTTCGTCATACAGTCACGTCGCGATATACCAATTTTGGTGTATGTCAAGCTAGTGAACTGGACGTAAGCGCACCATGAGCGTGGCATGTAAATGGCATTGCAGATGACATGCATGCCAAGATTTTCATGTTACCACCTGCCACTTATGTTCGTCATACAGTCATGTCCACTCAATACCAAATTTGGTGTATATTAAGCTAACGAAACGGCCGCGAGCGCGCCATGAGCGTGGAATGCAAGTCATGTCGCACATGACAAGTCATGTTTTCGATATTACGACTTGTCATTTATATTCGTCATACAGTCATGTCACTCAATACCAAATTTCGTGTATCTCAAGCTAACGAAACGGCCGCGAGCACACCATGAGCGTGGGATGCAAGTCATGTCGCACATGACAAGTCATGATTTCCATATTACCACCTGTCATTTATGTTCGTCATACAGTCATGTCACTCAATACCAAATTTGGTGTATATCAAGCTAACGAAACGGCCGCGAGCGTGCTATGAGCGGGGAATGCAAGTCATGTCGCTCATGAAGTCATGATTTTCATATTACCACTTGTCATTTATGTACGTCATACAGTCATGTCACTCAATACCAAATTTGGTATATATCAAGCTAACGAAACGGCCGCGAGCACGCCATCAGCGTGGAATGCAAGTCATGTCGCTCATGACATGTCATGATTTCCATATTACCACTTGTCATTTATGTTCGTCATACAGTCATGTCACTCAATAACAAATTTGGTGTATATGAAGCTAACGAAACGGCCGCGAGCGCGCCATGAGCGTGGCATGTAAATCATACTTTTCATGATAAGTTAGTCATGATTTTCATGATATGACCAGCCATTTACGTTCGTCATACAGTCATGTTATGCCATACGAAATTTGGTATAAATCCCATTAACGATACGGCCAGGGGAGCACAAAGTGGTAGGCGGCTAGATAGCTAGATAGATAGATACGCTCAAAGTCGCCGAAGTTCGCCAAGAAATGCTTCGCATTTAAAAGAAAGCGTAGAGAACGTCCGATATTCGGATTGTGGAATGCCGTTGGTATGGGCCTAACTAATATAAATGACTGCAATGGAGTAAACAAATGGTTACGATTCCCAACGCCTTTTTCAAAACCCGGGGAGACTTCGTTTAGAGCAGCTACTTATCACTGAATATGCGTTTCGTTCGCTACATCCTGTTCGAAGAAAAGGATATCGAAAAGGTTGAGCGCTGCTAGTTAACGGGGCACATATTGCTACTGGCCGCTTCATTTCGATTTTTCGCGACACCCCCAATTTTCCTTCACATACAGTGGCTTGAATGTTTTCCTTAAATCTAAAAAAAAATTAGCGCAGCTTGCTCTAAATCGCGCAAGGCTCATCCGCAGCAGAGCTGGTGGCACTCAGCTGTCCCTGGCTTGGCTAGGCTTTCACCTATCTTTCAGCCATCTCTTTCCCAACCCTTGCTGTACCATACTATACTATACATGTTTACGCTGGCTGTTCTTAATTTTTTAGTCTGTGTCTTTCTATCTTTTTCCCTCTATATCTATTTCTTTCTCTGTCTAGCTATCTTTTTCTCTATCTTTCAGTTCTTTCAATGTCCTTTCTTTCTCTGCAGTTTTCTTACCTTCTGTCTTTTTCCTCCTCCATCATAACAGCTCTGCTGTAAAACGCCAAGAGTGAGAATGTGCTACAACAATTGGACAAATCCCTCTACTAACCACACTAGTCCACCACTAGGAATTCACCGGCAATTACGATACCACCTAATGTGAATATTTAGCGCAGCTGTGTAGGTGTCTTGCTTTTGCGATAAGTTGAGGCATACAATATCCTCCTCAGACCCGAGTAAACTTGTGGCCGTACAGGTCAAATCAAAACACGTTTTTGAAATGCTCACAATTACTTTATTGCAAGAGAAAAAAAATTGCAGCCGTACGGCAAACAGTTTTAGCACACCAATGTGTGCATTATAATGCACACTGGGTCTTAACGCACAGGAAACGAAGCACTGTTATTTTTTGTGGAAGCGCAGATTTGATGCAAAGGAACATGTCGCACGTAGTGCACCGGAAGCTTGTTCGCTGATAGTATTCTAGGTTTTGGCACCTCAAGTAGGATTCCTGGTTCACAAACTCTGGCATGTGGCTTGATTTCGCAGTTCTTTTCGGCTCAGGTGGTAGGTACAAGACCTTGGCTATCAGCAGCTTCCGTGGTGGATCATCGTCAAATTGTGCCCCACACCTGTCTTTCGACAATAGGTAATGGGAAGGGAATTCGAGTAGCCCAAGAATGACCTTTTTCGGTCGGCAAAGAAGCACCGAATTCTCTTTGTATTGCAGCCAGGAGTTGACCGCTGCAAGATCAGCAATGAAGATGATCGTACGGACTGTCCACGTATTCGTGCGCTGTGTTGTTTGGTACAGGCTTAACATCCGGTCGGACATGTCAACCCCGCCCATCTTGTGGTTGTAGCCCTCCACAAACACAGGCCGAGGAATGTCCTGAGAGACTCCGTTTTGGACCATCCCCGGCACTCTCTAAATGGTTCCTCGCCGTCATGATTCGGAATAAATGTGATGGCCTTATTGTCTATCAATTTAACTAGGCATGTGTTTGAGAAAACATTCACGCTTCGGGAACTCGTTCCACTAGTTTGCTTGGCTAGTGTCTTGTACTCGAATTTCGCTGTCTTTCGCAAGTGGGATTTCATCGTCCCAGTACCACGCAGAATCGTTTTTCCTAGTTGTTCGATGAGCGGCAGGGTCGTGAAATAGTGGTCGAAAAAGAGAGATGTTCCAGGTGGCAGTGTTTTCGCAAACATTTGTACTACATTTGGACCCAACCCAAGATACGGGCCATTCTCAACCTTCATTAAAGCTTTGCCCTGATAAATGTCGAAAATCCAGGACAAATCCACTGGGGCTGGCAAGTACAAAATTCTTCAAGCCAGTAGGATGCGGCTTTCCAGGCACGCACTGTTTAAGTGTGGTCACACCCGTAAATGGAATGATCTGCTCATCTATACAGACGGATTGGGGATCTTGGCAGCTTACGGCATCCAGCTTGCACTTCGTTTAGAATCGGTCTGATTTTTCATAGGCGATCCTTTTCCTAGGGACTGGACTTTTCTACGGAAACAGCGAGATGTAGCATGTAGGAGAATATTCAAGGTTTGCGAAATTTCGTTCGAAAAGTAAAGCGCGGTCATTTTTCTATTGTTTGATGTACGGTGGGGCTTCCGGCGAATATAAGCCTGGCTTCCCGTTTAACTATTTACTGCATAACGACTGCAAAATATCATCAGATAAAACAAAACGCAACGTGAAAAGACTAATATATATTTCAAAATGAATGCTAATGAATAAGGCTGAACATTGGACACATCTGCTCTGTGTTTCGCTCATTATCTCTAATTGTATCCAGCGATAAGAACACCAGAGTTCTCATCCATCATTGCTTCCTCCCCTGCTGCCAAATGGCGATTACGCGATAGAACGCGATCAAAGTGATTGAGCTGCAAACAAAAATGCAGAAATTTTATATTTGAAAAGTGATATTTTTACGATGATCCCCCGTCCTATCACGAATAACTTTCGTTATATGCAGGGGCTGATCAGATGATACAGCTGGCCGTTGTGTGTAAGATGCCTAATTGGGTTTTCAGAATGGTGGCAGCAGAGCTAATTTATGAGCAGGAAAGTTGATTTAAAAGCACAGAAACAAATGCACCGATAATATCTGCATGGATAATAGCTTATTATCTGTAACACGGAAACAATAGCTACGAACAAATGCGATGAAGAGCCTTTCAGCCATACGGCCAGCGTCTAGCTCTTCAATTGCACACGATAATATCAGGGCTTATCGAAGGCCTCGTTTCATTCCTCATCGATGCCTGTTCCGTGAAAACTTCCTTTTTCAGATGGCCTTAATTACTCAAATTTTCATGAAAGAAAAGTTGTGTCTCTTTGCGGTGATAATTTCTGTGGCAGCGCATCTTTTCTATACTGACTATTCGCCGCAACATGTTTTTGAAAAATATTTTTATTGTAAACATTAAACAAGTATAGTAAGAAAAAAAAACATTTTTTCACACCAATCCACGCTCGTTCGGAAAGTATGGAAACAAAAGGCTTGCAACGCTAGCTGCTAGCGACATAAACCAATACAGAGAGGTTGTCCACTGCCGACCCCGAAAATGAAACAAAAATCAGGAATAAATCGGAAAATAACACAAACCCTTATGTAAAGGCAGTAATGGTCGTGGTTAATGGCTTTATAGGAATAAAAAGGATGATGGAGATTAAGTTGGGTGAGAAAAACATATAGTTAGCCCCATAGACTGTTAACTAAAATCTAATTAAAAGGATCACCTGCCACCTTACAGACCACAGAACACTTTATAGGTCCGCCGTAAATGGACATGGAAAAAAGTGGCGTTTTAATGGTTTACGTAGTACCCAGGTGTTGGGCTATCAAAGAAGTATGCTTAGAATGAGTAATACACAATGAAGCTTAATTAAGGGTCTCATTACACCGTAAAATGTCGATAGCTTCACTACAAACAGAGCTAGAAAGATGGGGTTTAGGGGTGCAGGTACATGTACAACAGTAGACTAGAGGAGTGCACTGTAGTCTACTGTTGTGCTTTCTTTCGCCTCAGTTGAGAGTAAATGAAACGGTGAGGTCACTGGCTGCGACGGTCCGTAGCGTGGGCTAATCGGTGTGCTCTTGTGACGGCGCTCACATTGCGCCCTCCTCTCGTTCGGTGTCCACATGCACCGCCACGTTCGGAAACGTCAGCAGTTACCTGGAAGGATGGCGTAAATGTAAGACGTGTGCGTGCTTTCGTTGGCTTGAGCTAGCTCTGTTTGATTAAACCGGAGGTGGGCAACGGTCAACAAGCTGCTCCTAGTCGACTGTGTGCGTTCACACTGTACATGAGTTTACATAAACGGCACTCCACGCTTACCGAAACTGTACATTTCACAGAGTTGCCATCACATGAAGTTAATCCAGCTAGTGCAATTACATCCTTTATGCGTTTCTAAGAACACCCATTTTTTTTATAACTTAAACGCGTCAAAGATCGTATTCAGGAAAATTATACAAATAAGGGTGCTCATCACCACTTATTATCTACCATGGTGACTCATTGTCAACAATTCCGAAGTCATAGGTCCGATCTCCCCGACGGCAGTGACCGTAGTTTGGTGGGGGGCCAAATGTGAGCAGGATTGAGACCTAAACACAGGGGCGTGTTTAAATAGCACCGGGTGACCAAAACTAGCTCGCAACCCGCCAATAGTTATGTTCCTCATTTATTCCAGAGTTGATTTCTAAAGATGAGCTTTTCTAATAAGTGTACTATCAGTCAGCGCATTCATCGAATACAACGTCACTGCAAAATACGCAATGGTTTATCCGTAAATTATTCGAGGCCAGAACCAGGTTCTGCGAAGCACTCCAATGATTTTACACATACTTTCCTGTAGGACTGGTAAAGAGAACCTTCACTAATCGCTATGAGTGCTCGCGGTCAATACGAGATTCTTGCAGCTGCGGAATATTGAGGCCCAATTTTCAGGAGAGCTGATCTGATAATGACTTAGGTATAGGGGCTAACTGTTAGGTTACGTAGCGGGATGAAGTAGGCTGCTCTGCTTTTCTCTTCCATCCCATCTCCTTTCCCTCAAACATCACCTGCATCTATTTTATTTTTAAATATTTTGAAATATTTAAGAGTGGAATGCATGCATGGAACTTACGGAACGCAAAGAAAAAAAATGCCGCATGTAGAGCAAGCCATTAAAATTGTTCACGACCGGCATATTCAGGTTGTGAATACTTGTACTAATCTTCATCAATAGATATCCCCCCATTCAGCATGGTTATCTGCATCATTAAAGAATAAATAGAAAGTTTCTTTAGATAAAAAAAAATGCTTATGTACGTGCAGAAAGAAAAACCCACGCGTGATAAAATAAAGGGCGTTCAGCGCTATAAATAGGTGGTTCAAGAAAAAGGTAATTGCATGTTATAAATACCTGGCCTGTTTCCTTACTTTTGGTTATTTACGCTCCTCTTTTTCTGTAACGCACCTGATCCGGCTGTCTTGATGTATCGTCAGGGATTTCCGGTGAAATTAGTAATGCCCCTAGGGGATGGAGTCAGTAGAGCATTTCACGATAATGGCCCGTCCGCTTGAGCCCGCCATCCTTTATGGGCCAACATCCACATTCTTTTTTCTTCCTCGCCTTCGCCACGGGCCGATAAAGCCTTCGCTCATCTCTTCACGGAAATCACTGGCTCCAAGCTTTGTGCGCTCATATTTCATTCCCGTATGGGCGGGAATATTTCGTGCGTGCTGTACTTGTGTGCATGATCTCCCGCAAGGGCATATCTGAACCGTACATACTGCCGGCATTTATTTTTCCTTGTCTCAAGTTTCAGGTGATCCTACATAACCTTTTCATTTTCATTGCGCCTTTTAACTATACAAAGGATATCATACGGGCTTTTAAAGCACCACTCGCGCGTTTTTGCAAATGGCTACCCTGTACGTCTACAGCAATTGCTTTATGATTTTTTTTATTTTGTGAAGGCATGCATGCGTTTATGCTGGAGATTTCACTTGAACATCTTCCACTTTGTTTTGGCGTATACTGGACATCAACATTACGACAATGCAGGAGACAGCAGTGCATTGAGCAGCATATGGAGCAAGGAATTATTCTATGTGCATATATTTGATGTTATAATAAAACCATCTGATGCTCAAGTCTGATTGATAGGAAGAAGATTCAAATCTCTTTTCTACATGAAGTGGCATGGAAGCACTTTAATGCAACGCAATTATTCGCATTTGCCCAACGACAGCGAAAACCCACGACACTAACCAGTGGGACGGGCTACATCTGTTGGAAGAAGGAATTCTGCGTCATTGGCAGGACTTAACATCTTGGAAGAAGGCTGTGCAAGCGTTACTGCGCTTCCTGCGATCCACCGGCTTATCCGAACGAATGTCATTAGGGCGCATCTCCTATGTATTCACTCATTTTTAGATGTGAAGCATCTTATGGCGAAGCTTAATCCGGTGGTGGTGGTGGTGTGCGGCGTGACCACCCTTACTGCGCATGCGCAAACCCTTTCAAAAAAAGAAAGCCCTCCTCTCCCCCTCTCTCCTTAGGCATCCCTGCCCGTGGCGTCCACACTCCCACTGCGCATGCGCGTCCCCCCCTCTCTCTCCTCTAGGCATCCCTGCCCGCGGCGTCCACACTCCCACTGCGCATGCGCGTCCCCCCCCTCTCTCTCCTCTCCTACGCTCCCCCCTCTCTCTCGCCTCGCGACGCCGACGCAGGCAGCGTCTGCTAGCGAGTTTCTTGGTTGAAAAAACCGACTGCTCGCGCTGCACAACCATTCACTGGCCACCCCGTATATATGGCACTGGATCTTGACCTGCAAGGTGGTGCCGGTGGGAGATTTCTCCTGTGCGTTGTTGAACAATCAAAATTCGCAGCGTGCGCGTTGACTAAAAGCGGACTGCGCGTCTCTGTGTCCAGTCGGAGTCTTCTGTCTCTCATTGCCCATTAGCAGTGATTGGCATGTTCCAGTAGGAAACACCGCTCCATCCCTGCGTGCTTTGCACCTGCCCAGTTTTTTCTCCTGCGCAACGCTGCGATGAGCGCCAGCGTCAACGCCGCCGCCAGTGTAGGCGTTAGCGCCCGCTGCTTCGCATCTACACATGGTTCCCTTTAGCGGGAGATGGTGTAATTTTTTTTAAGGCGAAAGCCTTGGACGACTTATGCGAAGGGTTTATCGGCAAAAAGGCCGGCATGTGGTAGAATAAATCACATGACTACCCGGGCGCCTCTTGAGTAGAGGCACGTGCGGTGCACCTTCACTTCGCCTTCGTGTCGCTCGCAGGACTATAGAGCATAAAAAATAGCGTGATGTAAAGTGAACGAACAGGTATTACAGCCACAACGTATGGCTTACGCCTTACGCGAATGCTTGAGGTACCCTGCGAGAGTTTTTTTTATTTCTTTGTGCGTGGTACTTTATTACCTCTATATATCTTTTCTTGCCCAGTTTCGAACCCCTTATTATACCCCCCCCCCCCCCCCCCGCTCCCCCAGTGCAGAATACCAAACCGGATGCCAACATCTGGCTAATCCGTGCGCCTTTCCTCTTCACCTCTCTCTGGGGCAAAATGATTAACTAAGCGTGAGCTGGAGACACACAATCCAATCAAATACGAGCTTCTTATCCATGAGCCAGAACACTTGTTGATATCTTGTGCTTGTTGCCTTAACACCAATATTCATAGAGCTGTCAATCTGACAATAACAAAGTAACCAGAGAGGAAAGTACGGACCGCAAAAAAAAAAAAAAACCACGCATATCCACGAAGTGAATCATAACGAGTGGGCGAAGCACTGGGGATGCTGCCCGTAGGCTTTCTTCCTTCCCGACAATACATTCGCCATAGACCTTGTTAGGACGAAGTTAAGAACAAAGGTATGGTGGGCACAAGATCTCGCTTATATTTTCCTGAAGGTTATTAACTTCGGAAGAACGGCCCCCGCGGAACTCTGAGGGGTCGTTAACCTTTCCACAGAGCGCTTCTAAGTAGCTTCCTTCTTTATTTCTTCGGTCGTTCAAACGATTGCCTGCTCCCTCTGTGACAGCTCGCACAAGTGTTCATGTGTTTGGCACAAATATGTTTTTTTTTTTCGTAAAACGCATTCACTTTCATCGTGGTATCTCGGTGTCAAATTGTTTTCATTGCGATAGCAATTATATGGACACTCTCGGCTGGTTTTTGCCGTCACGTCCCGTATATGTATCTATATATTTATAAAAGCCACAAAGAAAAATAATTCAGAAAAATGTTCCCGACGCGCGGCATCGAACGAAGGGCCTCTCGCTCTGCAGCGCGTGGCGCTAACCGCTGACCCACGAAAGCGCACGTCCCTCAACGTTCGAACGGCGAGCTATTTTTATACAGCGTGTTTTTCGGCGTGTTTTCAGCATTACCAGCGAGATGGCGCAAACGGCGCGCTCGGCGGGGCTCTAGCTCGGCGCCCCGCTTGTCGCGACGCGCGCTCTCAGGCGCTCATCTCCCAGCGCATAATTTGCCCCGTGGGGGGTAGACGCCCGTGTGCGCGCGCATGCTTATCTCGCGGTGGGGGAGAATAGTACGTCTTGCGCTTTCGCCGGAGCGATTGCATTGTAGTTACCGAGCGCACGAAGGTCACTTCGCTCGCTGCAGTCCCCCCGTTTGCGAAAAGAGCACGCTTTTCAAAAACAGCGAAGTAACAACTGTGACACTTGTTCGTTCGCGCTCGTCTGTACCTGTGAATACGTTTCGTGCGTCGTTTTTGTCTGAGCAGTGCGTTAAGTGTCGAGCTGTGAACGTTGTTAGTTCGCTCTCGTCCTGTGCGCGTTGTTTTTGTGCGTCATGTGTGCTTGAGCAACGTGTGGCACGTTTCTACTTGCTTGCCATTGGTTGCATGACATTCCAATTTGTTGCTATCGCATTCATTACTTCGCCTTGTGGCGAAACTGTGGACTTTTAACATGAAAGTGTTTTATGCCGGGGTCCACCAAGTATATCCAGTTACGGATATGACGTTGATATAATTAACGCTACAAAATGAGAAGTAGGTAGGTACTAAACTTTATTAAAGCCCTGAAGAAATGATCCCCCAGTTTTCATTGAGGGAGGACCGCGGGCCGGTCCACACTTGGACAAAATGAGAAAGAAAAATTATTTATGGAAATGTTCCCCGGGAATCGAACCTGTGACTCTTGGCCCGTGACGAAGGGCGCCCGGTTTCTTACCCACTT